>ML663008.1:8823932-8867319 GCA_007570785.1 Antilocapra americana | reverse complement strand
TCTTTCTAAATTCCATATATATGCGTTAATATACTGTATTGTTGTTTTTGCTTCTGGCTTACTTCACTCTGGATAATGGGATTTCCAGTTTTTAAAGGAATCTCCACACTGTTATCCATAGTGGCTGTACTAGTTTGCATTCCCACCAATAGTGTAAGAGGGTTCCCTTTTCTCCACATGCTCTCTAGCATTTATTGTTTGTAGATTTTTGGATAACAGTCATTCTGACAGGCATGAAGTAAAACTCTCACTTTTTGTAGATGACATGATTATCTACATAGAAAACCCTAGAGACTCCACCAGAAAATTACTAGAGCTAATCAATGAATATAGTAAAGTTGCAAGATATAAAATTAATACACAGAAATCCCTTGCATTCCTATACAGTAACAGTGAGAAAACAGAAAGAGAAATTAAGGAAACAATTCCATTCACCATTGCAACAGAAAGAACAAAATACTTAGGAATAAATCTACTTAAAGAAACAAAAGACCTATATTTATAAAACTATAAAACACTGATGAAAGAAATCAAAGATGACACAAATAGATGGAGAAATATACCATGTTCATGGGTTGGAAGAATCAATGAGTATACTACTCAAAGTAATCTATAGATTCAATGATGGCAACCCACTCCAGTACTCTTGCCTGGAAAATCCCATGGACCTCGGAGCCTGGTGGGCTACAGTCCATGGGGTCACAAAGAGTGACACGACTGAGCAACTTCACTAATCCCTATCAAGCTATCAGTGTTATTTTTCACAGAACTAGAACAAATAATTTCACAATTTGTATGGAAACACAAAAACTGTTGAATAGCCAAAGCAATCTTGAGAAAGAAGAATGGAACTGGAGGAATCAACCCACTTGACTTCAGGCTATACTACAAAGCTACAGTCATCAAGACAGTGTGGTACTGGCACAAAGACAGAATTATAGATCAATGGAACAAAAAAGAAAGCCCAGAGATAAATGCATGCACCTGTGGACACCTTATCTGTGACAAAGGAGGCAAGAATATACAATGGAGAAAGGACAATCTCTTTAACAAGTGGTGCTGGGAAAACTGCCCAAACACTTGTAAGAGAATAAAATTAGAACACTTTCTAACACCATACAGAAAAATAAACTCAAACTGGGTTAAAGATCTAAATGTAAGACCACATACTATAAAACTCCTAGAGGAAAACACAGGCAAAACACCCTCTGACATAAATCGCAGCAGGATCCTCTATGACCCACCTCCCAGAGTAATGGAAATAACAGCAAAAATAAGCAAATGGGACCTAATTAAACTTAAAAACTTTTGCAGAACGAAGGAAACTATAAGCAAGGTGAAAAGACAGCCTTCAGAATGAAAGAAAATAATAGCAAGTGAAGCAACGGACAAAGAATTAATCTCAAAAATACACAAGCAACTCCTGCAGCTCAATTCCAGAAAAATAAACAACCCAATCAAAAAAATGCACCAAAGAACTAAACAGAAATTTCTCCAAAGAAGACATACACATGGCTAACAAACATGAAAAGATGCTCAACATCACTCATGGTCAGAGAAATGCAAATCAAAACCACAATGAGGTACCACATGTTATTAAAATACTCTTAACACCCCTAACTGGAGAAAGCAATGGCACCCCACTCCAGTGTTCTTGCCTGGAAAATCCCATGGACGGAGGAGCCTGGTGGGCTATAGTTCATGAGGTCCCTGAGACTTGGACATGACTGAGCGACTTCACTTTCACTTTTTACTTTCATGCATTGGAGAAGGAAATGGCAACCCACTCCAGTGTTCTTGCCTGGAGAATCCCTGGGATGAGGGAGCCTGCTGGGCTGCTGTCTATGGGGTCGCGCAGAGTTGGACACCACTGAAGCGACTTAGCAGCAGCAGCAGCCATGCCCCTAATGGGACCAGATAACCTGCTCCTTTGTCATTACTTCTGTTATTACCTAAAGTGGGTCTATGACAATGAACTGTTTACCATGGGAAACACCCTAAGCTGTTCTTATGGAAGACTAGTGGAAGAAATCAGTCACTTACATTCCCTCAGAGCAATAAGAGGCTAAGGCTTATGGCTGTTTCACCAGGCTCCCAGTCTCAGGGTACAGAGTTGGATCACTTTACATCATGATGTCTATTCCCATTCGCAGTGGACAAACCAGCAATGAGTTAAGATTACAGTGCCTCAGTCCTTCCCAGCACTGATCATGCTGGAGACCTTGGGGATGCCCAACTCCAGCCCGAGAGTCCCAGAAGGTCAACCTGCCTCAACCTGCCTAGGGATCCGGTCCCTGGGAGGTTGTCATGCCTCAGCCTGCTTGGGGATCCACCAGCCTGGGATCTTAGGAGATTTACCTGCCTTGATCTGCCTAGGGATCTGGTCCCTGAGAGGCTGAGCCTCAACCTGATCAGGGATCTGCCAGTCCAGGGATTCCAGGAGGTAAACATGCTTCAACCTGCCCAAGGACCCAATTGTCGGGAGGCCAACCTGCCTTGACCTGCCCAGGGATTCAATCTCCAGGAGACTGTCACACCTCAGCCTGCCTGGGGATCTGCATCCTGACCCAGGGATGTCTGGCTCATGGGTTGCAACAGTAGTGGGTAGGATGAGCTTCAAAAAGACTTCCCCTAAGGAAGTCCACCCATAAAAATAAAAGGAAGCCTATTACTTGTGGGACTGTACCCGATCTCAGCAATAACCCAGGAGCCCAATGAGAACCCCATTGCCTTTCTGGAAAGGCTAAAAGAGGCCCTTTAAAAGTTTACCAATCTGGACTTAGACTCTTGTTAGGGACAGGTGATTTTAAGGGACACATTCCTGTCCCAGTGTGCCTCAGGATAAAGTTACAACAGCTCAGCAACAGGAACCTGCTGCCTCTTTAGATGAGATGGTCCAGACAGCCACCAATACCTTTTATAACAGAGAACAGGAGAAGGAGGCCAAGACCCAGGAGAGGGAGAAAAGGTAAGAGGCAAGGCATGCCCATATGCTGGCCTCCCTCCAAGGAAGTCCTGTGGCAAACCCCGAGTCCTTGAAGAACAAGGCATGAGACAAAGGCCTAATCTGTAGACAGGTGGGACATTAGGCCAAAGAGTGTCCAAACCTGACAAGTCTCCTAAAACGGCTTTCTACAAATGCGATCAATTGGGACATTGGGCGGCACTCTGCCCTGGGAACCCAAGAGCCTCAAGGTCAAGCGCCAAGCCTTCCCTCATGATAGTTCAACAGGACTGAAGTCACCCACTCCAGTCAGCCCACCTGTCACAGATAACCATCACGAGGCTGGAGCCGTGGGTGCAACTGAATGTGTCAGGTAGGTCCAAGAATTTCTTGGTTGAGGCAAGAAGTATCCTGAGACTCCTCCGTAGACTTCTCCTCCCAAACCTGCACTACTTTGGGTGCTTCAGGAAAAACAGTTACAAAAATATTTACCTGAGCACTTCTTTGCTGGGTGGACAAATATTTTCCCACCAGTTGCTGGTGGTCCCTGAATGTCCTACTCCCTTGTTGGTAAGAGATCTTTCCCTGCCTTTGAAATCTTGCAGCTATTGCAGTCCTCATAGAAGATGCTTTAAAACTCTCTTTGGGGACAAACTATTTTTACCAGCCACCAAGAGAAACAACTCCTGAAATGGAGAGGCCATTGATGGGTATCTTATCAGAGGATCCTCAGGTATCAAGTAGTGCCGATGGAAAATCCAGGCCTGACTATATCCCCTTGTGAGGTTCTCAACCCACCACCCTTCTGCCCACCCCCAAGGGCTCTCTCCCCTTTCACTCTTGCCTAGAAACCTTGGACCACTGGGCAAAACCCTGAGAGGGATTGTCAGCAGACCCTCTGGCCAGTCCTGAGGAAATCTGTACACTGAGGGAAGCAGCTTTGTCTTAGATGGAAAAAGAAGAGCCGGCTATGCAGGAGTCTCCATTTTGAGACCATAGAGGCTAAGTGTTTGCCACCAGGTAGTTCAGTCCAATTAGCTGAGCTCATAGCCCTGAGCAGAGCTTTAGAGCTGGGAAAAAAGAAGGGTAGCCATTTACACTGACTCCAACTATGCCTTTCTGGTGCTACATGCATATGCCGCTATTTGAAAAGAAAGAGGCCACTTGACCACCCGAGGGTCCCCAATCAAATATGGTGATCAAATCCTTAGGCTCTTGGAGGCAGTCCATCTGCCCACTGAGGTTTCAGTCTGCCACTTAAAGGACGCAAAAAAAGGAGCATGGAAGTGGCATGAGGAAACCAAGCCGCTGATCCGGCAGGTAAGATTGCAGCATTACAGAACAATGACCTAATAGGGGTCGCCACCTTAGTTTCACAGACTAATTCGCCAGAAACTCCTTCATATACTAATGGTGAGACTCTTAAAGCTAAGAGTGAGGGCTTTCAGAAAGATCATATGGTGTGGTTCCAAAAGGAGAGACTCTTTTTTCTGCCTGGGAACCTCCAAAGGAAGTTGGTTAACTCCTTACATGCTACCACTCATTTAGGGGAAAAGGCCCTCCAAAGATTACTAGAAAGGTCCTTCAGAGGAACGGGCTTCCAAACAACTATAAGGCAAGTGGTCTCCTCTTGTCCCACTTGCCAAAAAGGCAACCCCCAAGGAACTCAAAGACCCTGGCTGGCCCAGCCCATCCAATGACATGGAACTTACCCAGGAGAGGGCTGGCAGTTGGACTTCACCCAGATGCCAGTTTCTCAAGGGTATAAATACCTACTAGTCATGATAGATACACTCACAGGATGGATTGAAGGCTTTCCCACCTGGACTGAGAAGACTGAAGAGGTGGTTAAAAAAAAAAAAAAAATGCTCCATAAAACCATTCTGAGATTTGGTCTGCCCAGGTCATTACAGAGTGACAGTGGGGCATCATTTTACTTCTAAGGTCACCCAAGGGGTCTCTAAAGCATTGGACATTATTGTGCCTGGGGGCCTCAGTCTTCTGGAAAAGTAGAAAGAGCCAACCAATTCTTAAGACAACAATATAAAAAGATAACCCAGGAGACCTCTCTGGGATGGAAGAAGGCTTTACCAATAGCTCTCCTCCACACCATATTGCCCCTAAGGAACAGGTTGGTCTCAGTCCTTATGAGATGCTATATGGGAGACCTTTTTTTATGTCAATGACCTCTTCTTAGATTCAAAGGCTCAGACCCTCCAGTCTTATGCCATAGCCACTGGACAATTCCAATAGGCTATACGCTTGTAGGGTGTCAGCCAGGACCAAACGACTCTAAAGAACCACTACTATATGCTCCAGGGGCTCATGTCCTAATTAAAGTTTGGAAAGATGGACCCCCCCAAAGGCTCAACTTCAGCCCACATGAAAGAGCCTCTACCCTGTAATACTTTCTACCCCCACAGCAGTCAAGTGTCTAGGACACAACTCCTGGATTCACTACTCATGAGTCAAGCCGTGGAAGAAAACAGAAGAGGACACTCAATACACCTGTGAGCCCCTGGGAGATCTCAGATACCTAGACAGGACTACAGATGAGTGCCATTCTAATGAAACACCCCCAAAATTAATTTTCTGGGGATAAGATTTCTCAGGATAGCTTTGAAGAGCCGACACAGCTTGGCAGGGGTTGTACTCCAAAATATACAGGAGATAGATCTCTGATCCCTGAACAAGGAGGGACGTGAGCCATCCTGAATGAGATGTGTTATTTCTTGGTAAATGCATCCGACTAAGTTAAATAAAGCCTAAAAACATTCAGATCCTACTGGATCTCAAATAATGAGCTGGAGGGTTCTCAGGGTGACTATAATCTCTTTTGGGGGGATGCTTCTCCTAGCGAGGGGAAATTTGGAGTTGACTAATGCCCCTACTAACCCTTGTTATCACCACATTGATTCTGCTTATGGCTGCTCCATGTATTATTGATTGTCTAACCCATTTGTTTCTGCCCATATCAACAAGCTACAACATGCCAGCTCAACAGGGATATATGAAACTCTAGCCAATCATGGAAAATAGCACTCACTCTTAGATGGATACAGCTATAAGGACTCTGAGGCTTGAGACTAGCAAGAGTGGGGGGCCCAGTGGCCCTCGCCATCCCAGCTCAGCAGCAAGTAGCCAGAGGGACCACGACACCCCTGTTTCCAAAGAATTGGGCCTCCCATATTTTGAGGGGGGAATGTTAGGTAGTTGGAATAGGAAAAAAATGTTCCTTCAAATTTTTGCTGTGGCGAGGCAGAACCGAGGAAATTACATACTCCCCCAATACCATGACCTACCAGGGGGAAACCCAGAGTCTCATCCACTGGCCTACCAGGGAAGTCCTGAGTTTAAATCCATTTAATTAGCCACAAAGAAAATGGGACTTTATTCCCACCCAACACTGTGGGAACAATATAAATTTTAATTTGTCCGAAACTCTTAAGTAGGATTCTTTATGTAGTTTTGAAAACACCTCACCAAAACCAGCAGGGACAGCCTGTCAGGCTTGACTGGCAGTACAGCCACCAGAGTCACTCTTCGCAGCCTTCTGGTTTCCATCCCTGAAGACTGAAGGAAAATGAGATCCCAGCTCCAGCTGAATTCAGAGTAACCTGTTTATACCATCTAGAGGTCACTGATTGGTGTTAGCCTGACAAAGAGCTAAATATGTCAAGACTCTCTTGCCCACTTCCTTAGTCTCAACACAAATTTCGAGCTCTCACTCTCCATTCTCATCATCTTATCCTCTCCCCTGTCATCTCCAACTACTTTATTTTTCCTTTTTCCCTGACCAAAATCCTTAGTCTCTCTTTCTCTCCAGCATGCCTTCTTAAGATTCTTATTAGTAAAGCATAAGCTCACTTACTTTTCTAACCTTTCCTTGCTCAAAATGAAATCTAGCTTTTCACTAAGGCCTTTGTTTCCACAAAAAGAGGCTGCGCTTTGACCACACCAACAAGGGGTCAAGTTTACCACACAAATGGCTCTCAGGTTATGGTGATGAGTTCTTTGTCATTCAGAGACACTTCCTCTTGCCCCATGACCCCAGGCCAGGAATTTAATCACCATTTTCTTTAAAAACTAAATAAAATAATAAACAAGCAAAATGATCCTGTTGGATTTGTGGCATTTAGTTGACTAATCTTTACTTTAAAAAATTATTTTATTATCTACTAATGACAGCATCTTTAAATCTACCAATAACATTAATTAAAGATCTTGATATTTGAATCACAGTGTCTCTCTTTCTCCATCCTTGAACTATAGGAAAAATGAGTTATATCATGAAAAAATGAGCTGTAACTGATAGTAGAGAATGAGAAAGCTGGAAGAAGATTGTAATTTTTACATGAGATCATTGAGGATGTATCACTAAGAAACTAATGAGAGAAGACTTTAAAAGGTGAGGGAATGAAACAAGATGATATCTTGGGAAGAGGATGGATTAGCAAGTACAAAGATCTTGAGAAACAGCACCTTTAAAAAGAATAACAAAGAGATCAGTATAGTGAGGAAGAGTGTGCAAGAGAGAGAGAGATGTAGGAAATGAAGTCAGAGAAGCAATGAGGGATAGAATTTCCTGTGAGTGAAATGGGGAATCAATGGACTTTTTGAGCAAAGGAATAGAACAGTCTAAATATGTTTTAAAAGGTCACTTAGGCTTCTGTGTAGAGAACAAAATTTCTAGTGATAAAAACCATATGAACAATTATGAAGGTAGAACAATAATACAGCCAAAAGATGAAAGAGACCAAAGATAGAGAGTGGCAAGTAACTGGAGTTTAGATTTTGTAGATGTATCAAAATAATTGGCTGATGAGACTTCCCTGGTGGTCCAGTGTTTAAGACTATGTGCTGCAGGGGACACAGTTTCAATCCTTGGTCAAGGAACTAAGATTCCACATAATGCATGATGTGGCCAAAATAATAATAATAATAATAATTGATTGATGAATTGCCAATGAAAAGTAACCACTGATGAAATTTGTGAGAAAAAGATAACTCTAAAATTTAGAGTCTAAGCGTTTTCCATACAGACTTGTAAAATGTAGAAGATGATTACAGAAAAATATTTGAGGAGTAAAATTGAGTTAGTTCACTTTTGGATATCTCAAGATATTAGTCACCAAGAGGAAATTTGTGTTAAGTAATTGGAATACCTAAATATATGACATATGTATCATGTTCAAGAGAAATATAAATGGAGAATTGTTAACTATTCTTATATTCTATTCTAACTAATGTAAAATAATTAGATTGAATTAGATCACTAAAGGAGTGAGTGAAAAGAAAGTGAAAGTGAAGTCGCAGTCCTGTCTGACTCTTTGCAACCCTATAGACTGTAGCCTACCAGGCTTCTCCGTCCATGGGTTTTTTAGGCAAGAGTACTGGAGTGGGTTGCCTTAATAAAATGTTTCGAGCAATAAGCACTAGGTAACTCCAAGCATAAAATGAGAAAGTGTAAAAAAAAAGATTGAGAAGTAAGGAATATTAAGTTAGGAAGAAATTTAAAGCCTGTGGTGGTCTGGAAGCAGGGAGAAGAAAATTATTTGGAAGGAGGGAAGACTGATTGTGAAAATGGCATTAATTCATTAGTCTGATAAGGACTAACTACCATTCAATTTAAATAGTACAGAGATCTCATAATCTTGATGAAGGCTTTTATGTTGGGGGATAGGGAAATCATGAATGGAGTAAATTTTAAAACAGAATTGAAAGAGAGGAATTAGAGACAGTAGATACAGGCAACTCCTTTTGAGAGATTTTGCTGGAAAGAGGCAAAGAAATCGGATGGCACTTATTAGAATAGAGACTGTCTCTATGGCCATGATAGCCAGTATCCCCCAGAATTGATTTTAAATCAGTGTAAGTGAACAGGACAGCTTGTCTCGGTGGAGAGTAGCTTGCAATTCATTCAGCCTGTGATATCCCATTGCCTCTGAATGTCCTCCAATCAAGACTATATCTCACCAATATACTTGGCTCTATGTGACAACCAGTCAAGAAGTCTCACCTGAAACTTATTCAGATGATATCTACTTAGGTGGTTTCAGAAAAACACACCAAGATCACCAATAACCAACCAATAATAGACTCAGAAACCTTTGCTGCTCAGAGACTGTGCTTTATGACACAGCTCTTTATTACTATAAAAACAATAAACTTAGCTTTGTGATTTTTCTCTGTCAGTTAAGGAATGGTGGTCTCAGCATCTTCTGGTAGTATTTTTCCTGCTACCGATATATCTCTCTATCCTCTCTTCACAGCCAATATTCTTGTAAAAAGTTCTCTATCCTTGATGCTTTCATATTCTTTCATTCTCTTCCACCTAGTGTTCTATCCTGTACTAGATTTTGATTTCAGTTACAACATTTTCAATTACACTTCTTTCGGTCTTTGTAAGTGTTCTTCAAACTGAGTTAGGGAGAACCCCTGGGGTACAAAAGACCTTCTAAGGAGTTTATCCCAGCATGAAGAGCTCCTAGGAAATCAATTTTTTAAATCTTCAACTTCTATTTCAACTTACTCTTTCCTAAAATCACTCTGCTTGTGCAAGCCCTCAGGAGTAATGCTATCTCCACCTTACTAAATAAATCTTTACCTCTCACTCCTTCTGAGATTTAATTTGATACATTTCTCAAGAGGTAAACCATCTTCAGAGGTAAACCATCTAGTCAAAGCGAACAACTGACCATTTGAAAAGACCCTGATGTTAGGAATGACTGAAGGCAGGAGAGGGGGATGACAGAGGATAGAATGGTTGGATGGCATCACCAACTCAATGTACATGAGTTTGAGTAAGCTCCAGAGTTGGTGGTGAACAGGGAAGCCTGGTGCACTGCAGTCTGGGGGGTCGCAAAGAGTCATACACTACTGAGCAACTGATCTGATACTGATACTGAAACCATCAGAGACATTTTTAAATATCAATGTTCAAGAAGCCAACTCTTGAAAGCCAACATCAACTACTGTGAGGCCTGTATTGTTCATTCCCCATGTTCTATACCAAGATGTTAAAAGAGAAGCATGGAATCAGAGAAGGGATATTTTGGCCCATTTTTGGATATTTTGAAAATACACACATGGTGGAGTAAGGGGGCAGGAACAAGATTCATGTAGTGATCTTGTCCTTCCCAATCTCCAATATTACAAAAGATTCCAATAGCTCCTGAGGGGAAATCCTCAAGTATTAATAGTATGTGATTGTGAGAAATATGATAATGGCTTTCACTCACCAGCTATCTCTTTTCACTTGTCTATTTAATGGGATAGCCCTAACAGAGCATGTTAACTTATACACCAAATAGGAACCTTTACTTTCTATATGACCTACATTTACTAGAAGCTCCATACTTTTTGTTCTCTGGTGCCTGAATTTTTGTGAACCAATGTCATTCTAGTAACAAGTAAAATTCCTTCATGGATACATTAAATAATTGAAAGAAAGCAGTCCCATTAAGCCGATTTACTGATATATTTTTCTTATAATTTTATCTGTGGTTTATTAATCAGCCTATAATATAGTTATGTTTTCATTATGTTTTAATAATAATATCCACAATGATAATTCAGTTGTTTTTTTATTTTTTTTTTTGATGTGGATCACTTTTTAAGTCTTTATTGAGTTTGTAATGGTGTAGCTTCTGCTTTATGTTTTGGGTTTTTTGGCCATGAAGTATGTAGGATCTTAACTCCCTGACAAGGGATCAAACTTGAACCCCCTGCAATGGAAGGTGAAGTCTTAACCATTGGACCACCAGGTAAGTGCCATGAAAATTCAATTCTGAGGATGTTTTATATTTCGAAGTTTATGTGTGTGTGTGTGAAAGTTGCTCAGTTGTGTCCAACTCTTTGCGATCCCATGGGCTATACAGTCCATGGAATTCTGCAGGCCAGAATACTAGAGTAGGTAGCCTTCCTCTTCTCCAGGGGATCTTCCCAACCATTTATAGTCCAAGGAAAAATTTTAATATATTAAATTTCAATTTACCTAGTTTTTAACAAAGTAGTGTGATACAGTGGTCAGAAAATGACTAGCAAAAAATATATGATCTATATTAAATACTGCAGATCAGAAGAATGTGATTAGGAGTTCATGGATAAAAGTGAATAACCTAAAATTTCTAACTTGAAAAAATTTATTCATATGTTTTTGAAATCAGTTATGGTGACTATGAAATCACAATTGTAACAGTTTGCTTGTTATTTTTTAATAGACTTTATTTTTTTAGAGCAATTTAAGTTTCACAACAAAAATTAAGCAGTAAAAGCAAAGACTAGGCATATATCTCCATATTATTTTATGATGTAATATTTTAAATAAAGAACAGAAAATAATGTAACTTAAGTATTTATTTATAATAGGAAGAAACTATAGGAAAGCACAAAAATAAATTGATTAACCACATTTCTCTAGCACTCAAAGAAAACTACTGTTAAAACTTTATTCTTCAAGATCTTTTTCTGTATTTATATAAAAACAGATAGATATTTTACAAGACTGATATCATACTTTACATATTATCACCTGGCATTTTTTAGTTAACAATCACTTTTTTTCACAACAACACATTGTCATTTTCCAAAACCTAATCCACATTCACATTTTCCCATTGTCCTAAAAATATTCTTAACAGCTATTTGGTCCCAAATGCAACTCAGTATCATATTTTATATTGTTACGTTTAAATCTCTAGAAAATACACCTATCCTAAATGATTGCCAAGTACAATTGGGATGCCTACTTAAATTTTAATTTCCAATGAGCAATGACTAGTAATATTTTGATAGTATTAGTGTGTCCCAAATATAAAAATAGTTTATGAAAGCATGCAGAAGGTTAGGTTTTAGGGAGTTTGGTTATCATATGTGACTGTTATTATAACAATTTTGCTGCTTAATAAGTACAGAAAGAGTGCTTGTATCTATTTTACATCTCTTAGCTCATAATTTTGTTATTTATATTATCAGAACAATTATGCTATATACCCGGTTGTCTTCTATATTTAGTGTTTACTTAAATGTCTTAAGTGCCAATACCAATCAACTTTATAAGGCCCCCCATTTCCATGCTTTTTGTTACAATTCCCCTCTAGCTTTGCTGAAATTTTTCAACATCTTTTTTTAATTAAAATTAAAATTGACTCAAGGCTGACATATTTCCTCAAATCTTACATGATTTAACATTTCGATCAGTTGCTTTCATGAACTTTTATTTGGATGACAGTTTGACTAGACACCAAAGTCATGTGTCATATTCTCCCTCAAAATTTTTGTAGAATTTGTGCAACACTTTTATGAACTTGAATATGCGGTGAATATATTTTACATCTATTTAATAACATATATCTCTGGGATTCTTCCTTTTGCATCAACATTCAGTAAATACAGTAGGTGCTTCTTTGTTGTTTATAAGTTTAGTGCTAAAGCTTCCATCAAAGAAAGTAATTAATGTGTAGTGGGTGGAGGAGACCAGAGGTAATCTGAAACTTCACCAATTTTAATTTCCTGCCCTACCAACTAGGGACCCCACCATTACATCCTCCATTCCAGATAGACCATGCGTGCTTGCTCAGTCGCACAGTCATGTCCGATGCTTTAAACCCTATGGGCTGCAGCCCACCAGACTTGTCTTTCCATAGAATTTTCCAGGCAAGGATAACGGAGTGAGTTGCCATTTCCTACTCCAGGGGATCTTCCTGGCCCAAGGATTGAACCCTTGTCTCTTGCTGTTTCTGCATTGGCAGTCAGATTCTTTACTACTGAGCCAACCTGGGGAGCCCCTCCAGATGGACCAACTTCCCTCATTTTCTTCTCTTTCAGTAGGTCATTATAGTTCACAGAAAAAAACCTTCGATCTGAATCCTCATTATTGTGCTGTGGTCAGTGCTTCTTCTTCCTTTTCTATTTCCTTCAGATAGAGAAATGTCAGTATACTCAGAGTGTATTCATCTTAGACAATAAAATTGTTTGGTCTTTTAGATTCACTCTTGCAGCTTTGCTGTGCACTATTTTGCTCTCTATGAGACCAGTTTCTTTTCTTTCTTTCTTTTTTTTATTCCTGTTCCCTAGATCATTCACCTGAGAAAGTTTGCATCATATCTCAAGTTGTCACCTAAGATTTGTTCTAAATTTTCCAAGTTTTAGAAAAATAATTTGTTAGTAGGGGCCATATCACTTTTTAATTGAAGTTAGTATTTCTAAACTTTTAAAAATTTCTTGTAAGAATATTCGCAATAATTTTTAAAGAAATAAAATGGTATAAAATATCTTTATACCAAACTTTCATTACACTTTCTTCTTTATATTATTATTATTTTAATTATTGTTCAAAATTATACAAGCAATGGTTAGTTTTGTCCAGATAAATAAATGGTATGCAAAAATTAATAATCTTATCTTCAATACAGTTCTTCTGACCCACCCTCACCACTTTTTCCTTTTTCATATCAACCAAAATTAAAGTTTGGTTCTTCTCTAAACCTATAATTCTTATTATTTATACTCCCAGGTGGCGCTAGTGGTAAAGAACCTGCCTGCCGATGCAGGAGATATAAAAAACAAGGGTCCAATCCCTGGGTTGGGAAGATCCCCTGGAGGAGGGCATGACAGCCCACTCCAATATTCTTGCCTGGAGAATCCCCCTGAACAGAGGAGCCTGGTAGGCTACAGTCCACAGGGATACAGAGAGTCAGATATGACTGGAGCAACTTAGCACACACATTCAAAACATATACATATAATTATTTTTAAAAGAAAGGTGGAAATTTAGAGAGTACTCTGTAAATTGCACATGATAAATACACGTATAGATGAACACATATACCTGTCAAATGTTACTATATATCTAATTATTTCAATAGGCTTGTAAAATGTCCTTGTAGGATTGTTAGTCTTCAGGACAAAAGCAAATAACCACCAAATCTCTGTGTCTTACAACAACAAAATCTTATTTCTGACTCACTTTCTATGAAAGCAGAACTTAAGTTTTGCTCCAGGCTGTAGGTCAGTTGGCATTTTAGTGCTCAATACGTGTTCTTATTCTGTGAACCAGTCTGAAGATTGAGTCCCTGAGCTACACTGTCCTCATATGTGAGCAAAGGGTAGACTCCAAAGACACTGAGCCAAGTCGCACATGGTCAATCCCAACAATGGGGCACACATGAATAAAGCATAATTATTCTAACCGTTACTCTATTATCATGCATTCAAGTTGTTTTTGAGTTGTGTTCCCCCATCCTCTCTCTCGCTCGTTTATTTTGTCTTTTTTTTTCTTTTCACCAATAGAGACTGCAGTAAAAATCCTTCAATATATGTCTTATGGAGACATATTTAATTCTAAATAGATTCTCAAAAGCATGAGTACCTTGTCAAAGCCTATAGCAAGCATGAAATTGAGTAGAAAACTTTCAAATTACAAAAAGGTTATAGACGTTACAGTCTTTAATGTTGTCAATCTAATCAAAGAGAATTTTCCTGT
The DNA here is from genome assembly GCA_007570785.1 of Antilocapra americana. Lineage (NCBI taxonomy): Eukaryota > Metazoa > Chordata > Mammalia > Artiodactyla > Antilocapridae > Antilocapra > Antilocapra americana. The sequence continues at coordinate 8,852,890 of ML663008.1, read as the reverse complement.
TTCTATGTTTCCTTATCTCTTACTTGCTTTCTTATCCGCTCTCTACTCACTGTAAGGACTCTAAAAGTTGACACATAAGTAATAAAATTAACAACTATTAAAATAGTTGATGGCAAATTTACCATCTGCCATACATAATGATGATATACAATTTTAAACAAAGCAATAAGTTATGCATATGTGAATTATTATCCTCCTCATCAAATGAGAAACCTGACAGACTAGTTAACTTGTATATATCACAAACCAAATTGAATCATCATATAAATTTATGCAGTCAATCCTAGAGTCTATGCTTTTAAATTCGGTGCTGTCCTATATGTTAGTATATAACTTTAATGGCAAAACGGTCCAACTTTAGACATATTATAAATTTTTCTTCCACCCTACAGTGTTTTTTTGTTTTAATTTATTGAATTTTTACTTTACAGAAAATGTATTATTTTCTTAAAAAAGGGTACAACCTACATATCTTGATTTTACACAGTTCTTATAGTTATTGAATAGATTGGTAATGTCATTACACTAAAATTGTTAGTGACTTTAAATTTAAATTGGTACTTTTGTGGCTATGTGTACTGAAAATTGCAATGCCTACAGCCAGTACTGATCAACAGAAAGGATCCAACTCCATGCGACAATGCCTGACTTCATATTGCACAACCAACACTTCAAAAGTTGAATGAATTGGGCTACCAAGTTTTGCCTTATTTGAAATATTGACCTGAACTTTAGCCACCTTGGGCTTCCCTAGTGGATTAGCTGGTAGAGTCTGCCAGCAATGCGGGAGACCTGGATTTGATCACTGGGGTGGGAAGATCCCCTGGAGAAGGGAAAAGCTACCCACTCCAGAATTATGGCCTGGAGAATTCCATGGACTATATAGTCACAAACAGTCAGGCTTCTTTATTAATGGGACTTCAATATTAATGGGGGCTTCCATGGTGGCTCAGATGTCTGCCTGCAGTGCAAGAGATCCAGATTTGATCCCTGGGTTGGGAAAATCCAGTGGAGAAGGAAATGGCAACCCACTCCAGTATTCTTGACTGGAGAATCCCCATGGACAGAGAAACCTGGCAGGCTACAGTCCATGGTGCCGCAGTCAGACACGACTGAACGACTTCACTTTCATTTTCTTTGGCCAACTGACTACCACTTCTACTATTTACAGGGAAAATGATTCCAAGCAGGAAACAGAAAAAATGCTTTCCAAAAGTTTGTCAAATCCTGGACCATGAATTTTTATGCTACAGGAATACACAAACTTATTGGTTAAAAAAAAAGTGTTGATTGTAATGGTTCCTATTTTGATTAATAAAGGTATGTTTGAACCTAGTTATAATGATTTAAAATTCATGGTCCAAAACTGCTACCACTTTTGCACCAACCTAGTACAACAGCAACAACAAAAAGTACGGTTAATTTCAGTTGCATTTCTATGCTTGATCAGAAGAATGTATTTTTCTACTTATAAATTCTTCTTTATTCACTACTCATTCCGTATCACACTTTTCCCTATCCAGCACCACATCTGCTTAGAGCTTTTTGAAAAATAGGTTGAAAAACTGAGTATGTTAGAAATTACTCAAATATTTTAAGAAGTACTATGGCTATAATTATTTATTTTGCTATTTGGTAATTTTTGTTAGCTAATATAAATAGATTTGTACATATAAGTGATTTGGTTGTGCTCACATTTTCATTTTTAATTAACAGTAATTGGAAGCAATAATGCACTTTCTTTGCAATTTATGCATATTTAATTTAAAAACATAATCCACTTTTGTTCCTAGGTAGTTTTTCTATGACTATTGGAATTTTTACAAATATTTTATATATATATATTTATTTATTTTATGGAGTTAAGTTAAACTGTGGCCCTGAGCTTCTCAGATGGCTCAGAGGTAAAGACTCCACCTGCAGTGCAGGAAATGCTGGTTTGATCCCTGGGTCAGGAAAATCCCCTGGAGATGAAAATGGAAACCCACTCCAGTTCTTGCCTGGGAAATCCCGTGGACAGAGGAACCTGGTTGACTACAATCCAGGGAGTTTTAAAGAGTCGGAACTGAGCAACTAAGCAACAAAACTGGCCCTGGCATTTCCAGGTGTAATGAGACAGTATAGAACAGGAATTTATGAGAGGTTTTGGAGAAAGTAAGTAGATACATTTTTCTTCCTTTTTCTCTTTTCTAACCAGTTTTTTTAAAAATTGCACAGTTTGATTCTTTGTGTATCTCAGAGAATGCTGTTGACAACAGTGCTGACCAAACAGCTTCTGTACAACGGAAAACAAATCATAAAAATATAGAAATACAATAACGGGTGCAAAATAAGGTGGATCAGCAGTGGGGAAACTGGGAAACAGGCCTGGGATAAAGTAGCTCAACTCATTGGGAACTCATTTTTTTTTTTTTTTAAACTGAGACAGAATGTTATCAGTTTTGCAAAAGTACTGTTTCTTTTATTTCCTCAACAGCTTATGAAATAAAAACACAGGAATAAATTACACACTCATATTTTTGGCTTACTAGTTTCAATTAATCAAAGGAAAAAGAGTATTTCACTGTTCAGGCACCTTTGTGAATTGTTTAATTTTATATTTCATATGAGTACTCCAAAAATATTTAAAAACTCAAGGAGACAAAAAACTTCCTCTTCTTCTCAATAGATATTCATATGCCACATCTGTGTTCATGTTATTTGAATTTTAATATGAACTTTTACTATAACTCTACTTCTCACTTGAGTTGTACTTTCTAAACTACAATGCATGTATCTACACAGGCATGCACATTCATACATACACAAATATGATGTTGTTGGAGGCAGATGACTACCATTAAAAGCCATTAAAGGGACATTATCTAAATTAACCAAAAACTACAGACTATTCTGATTATTACTTTTGATCTAGATTATAATACTATATTACTACCTGTATACAGTTCAAATAAAGTAGTGTAGTTTTAGTTGGGAAAATGCATACGATAAACTTTACTATAAAGAAATTTATTCTAAATTATCTAGTGACCTAACAGTGAGCTAATGTACTTCAAATGGTTTAGTTTAGCTTTTGCATCATTTACACAATTAAATATGAGTGGCCTTGGGTAAGATTTGAAGAAAACACATTTATATAAATTTGACATGGTTATTCTAAATGAACTGGAAGGAAAGTTGCATTATATGCATCTAACTATTGAGTGAAAGTTAGTTGTTACTATAGTAATTGATAAAATTTTACTATTTTTTGACTCATTGAGACAACAGAAATGTGATGATACAAAAGGATGTAGACAGTTTGGTGTTTTTTTTAATATTGATTTCTCTACTTATATCTAAAGATAGAAATCTGTTACTAGCTTTCTATCTAAACAAGGTGATGCAAAAATTAAACACCTTGATTAATAAGCTCTGATTTTTTTGGCCATAATAGCAAATGGTAGGATGACATGAAATTTTGTTGATACAGACTTTACTGTTAAGTAACTTTCTGTAGTGGGATTCCCAGGTGGCACAGTGGTAAAGACTCTGCTTGCCAATGCAGGAGACCTCGGTCCGGAACACCCCTTGGGAGAAGGAAGGGGTAGCCCACTGCAGTATGCTTGCCTGGGAAATCTCATGGACAGAGGAGCCTGGAGGGCTACAGTCTACAGGGCCACAAAGAGTCAAACATAATTTAGTAACTCAACAATAACAGCAAACTTTCTATAGTAAGTTGCTTTTCTTTAGAAAATAACTCTATAAAAAATTCTTAATTCTTCACAGCACTATAAAATTCTTTGAATTATTTTATACAGCAAGTGATACCTTTTCTGTTTGAGATATTAAAGTATTTCTTTGAATTCCCTAACATAACTCTGAGTTATTTTGAGAATAGTTAAAATTGCTTTTAACCCTTTTAAGTGTTTTGATAATACAAAAATGTATTCCAGTACTCTGTAGCTGTATTGTTTTTAATAGGTGCCAGTTTTTCCAGGATTCCTGGATGCTTTTGAAGGTTGTGCTATTGGATATAAATCCTTTAATTCATGCAGTCTATGTTCTCCCATTCAAAATATTTGATTTTTAGTAATCTGCTTTAATGTGAATTATCAGTATTGCACTACAATTTTTAAACTTACAGACAATTTTTAAAAAGTTATAATTTGAATTTAATAGCTTGAAATGATTGATTATTCTGACCTTTGAAAGTTGACCATACCAAAATTATTCATAAGCATTTTTTTTCTACATTATATCAAGACAGCAACAGTTGCTAGTGATTTTATGTTCTTGTAAACTCCAAGGATGGACAATGATGAATGACAGATTGCTGTTGTTTCTTACAGCAGTTATTAAATTCCATAACTATCAGTAAGGCTGCAGTTTGTTGTCCAGCTTAGTAGTATAGTACCATCAATAAATGATAATTTGTTCTTGTTGTTTCACATTCTATTTATTAAATTTCTAAAGCTTCCTTTAAAACACCACAGTAAAAATTTTATAATAATGCTTTAAGATGAATTTAATAAGCAGTGATTTTTTTTCCAGACAGTGATTGTTTTTGAAAAAAATCCTGAATATGTTTTTAGTTTAAAGCTGTTTTTAAGATTGCTTTTTTTTGGTGAAAAAAGCACCTTCAAGATAGTTTTGTGTTTACAAATTTAAAACATAAGAATGCCCATATTTGTTTTTGTGGCTTGAGCTTTGTCTACCTGGTCCCCAAAGCTGACTCTGCCAAAAACTATACAAATACATCCTTAGTGAAACTGAGGGCACTCATGTATTCTTCCTACCTGGATCTCAGCTTCTGTCTGTATCTGAAATGCATAATTTTGTCTCCAGCCACAATCCTTATTATTACTTTCCTAAAGTTGTAATATTTCAACATATCAAGATTAAATGTGGAAGGCACTTAACTGAGGTGCTAGCAACTAATGGCTTTAAAATTGAATTAAATTTTACTATCACTGGCAAGAAAAATAAAAAATTGCTCCTGAGGTAAAATGAATCTAGATTTTTAAAGATTTTTGTCAAGATTAAGATCTAGAAAAATATATGATAATAAATTGATAAGTGTTCTAAAATAAGGGAAATCTAGTAGTTCACAATCTTTACTAGACTGGACTGAAGTTATTCATTCAAGCTTAAAACATGCTGTTAAATATGAGATACTATTGTTTAGGAAATAAGAAATATTAAAGAAAATATGGAATATGTATTTTAAATTATAATATGAATATAATTAGTAATATATGAGGGACATAAATTCATGAAAACATTGTGTTTTGCATAACTGTTTAATATCTAATAAAAATAAAATACTTGTCTTTTTTAAATACATTTGCCTTTCTGAATCATTTCTCCTGCTTTCCTCTACTGATTTTATGGGCTTATGTAACTGCATTGTACTTACACAGATAACCCAAAATAATTTCTCAATTTTTAAGTCCACTAACAAACACCAATTAAAGTTCCTTTTTAGTAGTACCTAGATCAAGAGATAGAAATTTGAGGGGATATGATTAAAATTCTGCTTGCCATATCCAGCCAAATTCCTTTCTTCTAAGAGCAGAAGTGGAAGGAGGAAGTTTCACAAAATGGAAATAAAAGCAGAGGATTCCTGGGAACTCACCTCATTCTTCTATGGATTCATGTTCCCAGAGTACAAATTTAATTTGCCTCAATTTAGTTTCCAATAAAAATGTTCAGTTTGCATAACAAATAATCCTCAAAACTTTTTAAAATGCTTTCAAAATGCTTTCAGATCATTCATTTATAGAAAATAGGTATAGTAAAGAGATGGTTGGACTATGTAAGGATAGTATACTAAAGGACGTGAATTATATAAGAATTGCCTAGGCCTCCAAAAGCCATCCTTGTCCTAATCAACTTTTAAGCTATATTCTAGCTAACAGCTGCAAAAGATGTGCAGTTTCCTCCCCATGTACTAGATTTCATAAATTACCTCATCAACCTATTCTGTAATTCCTTATATATACCCTTTTCAGTATAGAGTACTTTTCAAGCTGTTATTTGTGCAATTCATACTTGAGACCATATCTTTATCTGTTAGTTACTTATTGTTAAAATAAGTACATCGAGTACTGCAGAGGATTTGAATGGTAAGAGATAGAAAAATCTGGATCTCTGTTTTTGATCAATTGCCTTTATTTCCTAAGAGCATAATAAATAGTCTTTATATGTAATGGTGAGTGCAAAGAGTTGGATGAAACTACATGAAATCTGAGGGTTTAAATTGACATTCATATAGACCTTCAACATAAAAATCTGTTAGCATGAGACTATGATAAAAATGGTGCCCCAGAAAAGACATATATCAATCATTGCCATGTCCAACTCCTGCCATAAGTGTAGTTATTCTTCACCATTTCGGAAACTGAAGACTATTAGAGGAGATAAAATATGATCACAGATTTAATATTAAGTATGTGTGTGACCTAGCCCTCTAAATATCTTTTGGTATCTTCTTGCCAGCCAGGCTTACAATTTTTTTCTGTCACATGCAATTTCTATTTTATAAAAAAATCCTCTGCTCCTCTTCTCTCTTTCTCCTTGCTATCAGTTTTCCTCTTGTTCATTCCTGCATGATGCAGAGGAGTGGAATGTTATAGGGTGAATCAAGGTAGCAGGCTGTGAAGAGGATTAGCATCTCACAAACATTAATTACAGGTTTGGGACAGTTGGTCAAGGACCTTTTTGGCTGAACCCAAGATGGCATTGTGGAGGAGAAAGTTACACTTTATAGCTTCATCTCAGGCACTTAGCCCCTCAAAGCAGAAGTTAGAGTTGGGAACTACCCGAACATGTGCCTTGGATTTTCTGTATAGCAGAAAAGAGGCTTTGAGCCCAAGAGAAGCTCAGTTACATAGATGTACGTTCTCTGATACCAGAGTAACAGGTGGGTGGCTGTAGGAGCTGCTGATTGTTGGCTTTTATTAAAAGCTATTAGATGCAAGGGTAAAGGTTTTCATCACTAACCGAACGAACTGAGTCTGAATGAGTTCAGTAAATGTTTGCTATATTTTATTTTATGCAATTGGAACCTAATGTGTTATATCTATTTGCATAATTCTCATGTCATACATAATGTGTTCCTGAAAATATGTATGAAGTTATGTATTGATTTCAAACTAGAGAGAAATTTATCACAATATTTAGCTCTTTCACCTCTCTAATTCTACTTACAAATGCAGTCGGTATCTTGGATAATACTGGCTCCAATTTGGGGGATAGAGAAAGAGACATGGAATAATAAAGATTAGAGATGAGTGAATTAGAATCCCAAAATGATTTTTGGTATACTGGGGTGACATAATGGGCCATATGAGATGAAATTCAACTAGACAGAAAAGTCATTTAGAAACTTCAATCTACATGCTAGTCCACAATCAAAAAACATGAAGAAGAAAAGGAAGGAAAGAAGATTAAATATTAGATATTAAGTAATTAATATAGCATTAATAAAGATGGGCTCTAGAATAAAAAAACTTAGAACCATGATCGATACAATTTTCAAAGTTATAGCAGTATTGCCATCATATAACTGAGCCACAGTTGTTAGCTACAATTATTGAATTCTGAGGGAAGGAACTAGCATAATGAACATACTTAACACTTCTCTCAAAAATTGTCTTTGTAAAAGAAGTGTGGTTGAGATGCTAAGAATTTCCTATCAGTCAATTTAAAATTGGTTACAGGTCCACTGGCCAGGATATTCTTTTAAAAATCATATTATGCTTGTTGACTAAACGAACTTTGGAATATGTTATAATTCTGATAGTGAAATTATGAGTCATTCATTACATAACTCAGTATACAGATGTTTTGTGAATATATAGTTCTTTTCATTCATTTGACAGTTATTTATTAGGAACTTACTCAGTATATGCTGTTCCAATCCCAGTAGAGACAAGAGTAGGTAAAAAAAGTCATGGACTCTTTTCTTATTGAGGCAACGTTCTAGTTGGGGAAGAAATAAAAGGGAAATATTTATGTAAATAAAATAATTTCAAATAGTGATTTAGTTGCATAAAGGGAAAGATGTGCATAAAACAGCAGGGATCTGTCTTTATTTTGGAGAATGTAACTAATTTAAATCATATTTTTAATGAAGATGTCTCGAAGAGATGCAATTTAAGGGCTTAAAGGATGCCAGCCAAGTACAATTACTAGCAGAGTTACTAATAGACAAGCAAATGATACCAAGACCTGAAATTAAAATAGCATAGTATATTTATGAAAAAATCAGAACCTTTGTTAATGGAACTTAATTAATGAGTCTGTCATGAGACAGGGTCAGAAGAATGCACTATACAGCCCCTTGTAAAGAATTTTGGAATTTAAATTCTTTTCAAGTGAATTAGAAAGTTAAAGAATTTCAACCTGGGGGTTACCATGAATTGAATTATAAGTTAGAGTGCAATGCTTTGTACAGAATGGATCACAGAGAGCCAAAAACATCAAATAACTAGTTGCTAGACTGGGAGAAGAAAGTGATTGAGATAGGGGATGACAGCAATGAAGATGCAGAAAAATGAATGACGATATATTGGGATATATTGTGGGAACACAACTGACAAGAATTTCTGAGGTCTGTATGTGAGTGCTGGAGGAAAGAGCTAAGTGAAAAAGAGCTGAGAAGTCATGACTGGCAATTCACTGAAAGTGAAAGTGGTTCAGTCGTGTCTGACTCTTAGTGTCTCCATGGACTATACAGGCCAGAATATTCTCCAGGCCAGAATACTGGAGTGGGTAGCCTTTCCCTTCTCCAAGGGATCTTCCCAACCCAGGGATGGAACCCAGGTCTCTCACATTGCAGGTGGATTCTTTACCAGCTGAGCCACAAGAGAAGCTCAAGAATATTGGAGTGGGTAGCCTTTCCTTTCTCCAGCAGATCTTTTTAACCCAGGAACTGAACCAGGGTCTCCTGCCTTGCAGGCAGATTCTTTACCAAGTGAGCTACCAGCGAAGCCCAGCAGTCCACTGAGGGGTAAGTTTAACCACAAGACTTTTCTATGACCATGCTGCAACAGGAAATGACAAAGACAAAGAAAGGAAAATAGAAATGATACAATTGACTTTATTGCAGGCTGCACAAATGGTGTTATAAGAAAGTCTAAGAGTTAAGATTTGTTAAATGCCTACATATATTTTGAGAGGAAGAATAGAAAATTACAAAATCCATGATGCTATGTGACATGGTATCCAGAGAGCAACAGTAAGTTATGACCTGTTAGCTTTCAAGTTTCTTGAGTTACATGATGTATCTGCTTGTGAGACTGAGGCTACCAAGACATCTTTCTATTAAATTGTCATGATAGTGTGTAAAAATCCTACATTTGTGATTTATTTCAATCACTGATACACGTCAACTTTTTATATTAGTTAATAATTTTAAACAAACATAAAAGAATCACCCACTTCTCTTCAAATTGGTGACATTTAGAGTGTGAAATCTTCAATTATATCATATAATCTGAAATGACTTTATAAATTGGTAGAAACCAGATTCTTAGATATCTAAATTCTGTATATCATGTTACTTTTAAGCACTTTTTCTTGGATTTCTTCCTTTTTGTAACTTTTTTACAATGTGTTTTCTTGTTTTTCATTTAAAAATATGAGTTATGGATTAATATATTTTCATTTATAAAGCACTACTCTTCAATGTTATTAAACTGTTAACTTTTAAAATCATTCAGCACTACTGTAGTAGTACTGCTGTGATTTTCTTAATTTACTACTTTTTTATTTTTAATCCACAAAGTCACTTCACATACTTCCAAATTTAAAACTTGTCATTGAGTTTTTCTCATAGAAGCTCCTTAACCCTGAAAGCTTACCTGTTAGATAACAATAAACCAATAACTGGGCCTTGTTTTAGGCCTTTTCTTTGTTCCTGGATTTACTGAGTACACTTTACCTCCCTTGTAGAGTAAGTGTTTCCTTAAGTTCTTTTTAATGCTAAACTCTTGATTCTGTTTATCTGAAACTTGGAAGTTGCCCATATCCTCTTGGGTCAGTTGTTACTATCTGTTCTTATTGAATGGCCACTTCCATAGAATAGTTTGATAGCAGTCTCTCAGGACACCTTTAGCATCTTGATAGCAACAGTGGAATTAGAATCTCCCCTTACCCTCTGGAATTACTAAAATGACTCTTTCAGGCAGAGGTGGCACAGTTAGTAAGTTTCAACCTCTTTGCTAGAGGCAAAACTCCCTCTTTGCTTATCCAGTAGAGCCTCCACATATGGGCACAAATCCTTCAGCATGAGATCAGTTTGCAAAACTGTGCCGCAGGTGAACTCATTGGGACAGTAGTCTTTTATAATTTTTGGAGCAATCTGGCAGCCAACATAGCAGCAATCCTATCCAATTCTATTATAATTTTTGAAGACCTTGGAACCAACAGTTCCTAAAAAATATAAGGAAGAGTAAACAAGTCAATTTGATTGTTTTTAAAAGCACAAGAATGGAGCTGCAGGAGTTGTTTGTATATTTTTGAGATTAATTGTTTGTCTGTTGCTTCATTGACTATTATTTTCTCCCATTCTGAAGGTTGTCTTTTCACCTTGCTTATAGTTTTCCTTTGTTGTGCAAAAGCTTTTAATTTTAATTAGGTCCCATTTGTTTATTCGTGTTTTTATTTCCAATATTCTGGGAGGTGGGTCATGGAGTATCCCGCTTTGGGTTATGGCAGAGAGTGTTTTGCCTATGTTATCCTCTAGGAGTTTTATAGTTTCTGGTCTTATGCTTAGATCTTTGATCCATTTTGAGTTTATCTTTGTGTATGGTGTTAGACAGTGTGGAGGTTCCTTAAAAAGCTGCAAATAGACCTGCCATATGACCCAGCAATCCCACTACTGGGCATATACACCGAGGAAACCAGAATTGAAAGAGCCACGTGCACCCCAATGTTCATCGCTGCATTGTTTACAATAGCCAAGACATGGAAGCAACCTAGATGCCCATCAACTGACGAATGGATAAGAAAGCTGTGGTACATATACACAATGGAATATTACTCAGCATTAAAAAAAAATTCATTTGAAGCAATTCTACTCAGATGGACGAAACTGGAGCCCATTATCCAGAGTGAAGTAAGCCAGAAGCAAAAACAACAATACAGTATATTAACGCATATATATGGAATTTAGAAAGACGGTAACGAGAACCCAACATGCGAGACAACAAAAGGAACGCAGATGTATAGAATAGACTCGTGGACTTTGTGGATGAGGATAAGGGTGGGATGATATGGGAGAAGGGCACTGAAGCATGTTCATTGTCATGCGTCTAATCAATCGCCAGCCCAGGATTGATGCTCGGGACTGGTGCATCGAGATTTCCCGGGGGGAAGGGAGGAGGGAGGGAGGTTCCGGAGGGGAAGCATATGTAAACCCATGGTGATATCATGACAATGTATGGCAAAAACAATTAAAAAAAAAAAAAGCACAAGAAGTTTTACACATCTGAGAAATGTAGATTGCCTATTTCATCACAAAGTTCATAGAAAATGTTTTAAAGAGGTAAAAGAAAGATATCAAAATAGAATTTATTTATAAAAAGTTGAAATATAAGTCTTTCTACATAATTTAATTATTTTTCATTTAATTTCATTTTTGAGGCTGTATTTGTAATCAATAGCGATTTTAGTAGCAACGTTGCATGGTAAGGCTGCTTCACCTTGGTGACACAATTCAAGCTAATGTGCCAAACAAAATGTAGCCTAATTAGTACAAATGAAGGAAAGGAAGCAATTAGCCAGGAGGGAATAATGAGCAAAGAGACCTGTTATGTAAATCTAGACAGCCCTGAAAACTTCCCGCCAGGAAGCAGACAGCTAGATGTAATCACCTGTTATTCAAAACACACCTTGGAAAATGAGGGTTCTAATTCATCCTAAGCTTGATTTTAACTTGGATATAATTTACTCAGAATTATGAGCTTGAGTTGATGTTTTTATTAGTAATTGGTATGATTAATAGACCAAACAGATTTATTTAGTGGAAATATGTTGTGCATGTTATCATAATTTTCATTAAATATGAGCTAAAAAACATATTCTAAGGGGTATTAGCACAAATTAAGACTGAAAATGCCTAATACAATGGAAACCTATTATTTATAGTATTGTGATCTATTTTCAAAGAAAACAGAACAAAAATATTTAGTTTAACTCATCTCACATTTCTTGAAAACTCTCTGGTATTTACTCTTCAAAACAGAATATATTTGAATGATACATGATATATGCAATATAGTCAATATATTTGAGTAAAGGTTTTCCTGTTAGCCCTTTTATTCAGAGTTAATGACTTTGGAATTTTTCAGGTGCAATCAGAGGAATATTTGGAGTCAAGAGTAGAGAATGAGAAAGGTAGAAATACTTGTGTGTGTTTTTCCACTACCTGATAGTAAACTATGATAGTGTGTGAATGAGATAGCAAGGGATATCAAAAAGATGAAGCACCAGGAAAAATAAACTCTGGAAACCTCTAGTGCCATGTGCTGTCATAGTATTAGGAGGAAGGTGGAATTGGGAAGAGTTTTTACAATACAGTTGAGGTCTATAAGAGAAGTGTTAACTGAGTCTGGCTCAAATTAGGATGTTGCTTGCCTCCTCCACTTGGTTAATGTCACACAGTCAATACATTCCTAGGGCTTTGCTACAAGTGACCTGTGCTCCTGTGTGTGATCACCAGATCTCCAAAGGCCAGTACTATGTGGAGTTTGAGTTAACTCCAAAATCTCTTATGTGGATAGACATTCATGAAAGTTGAGAATTTATCATTTTTGGCTAAAAGATATAGGAGTTCTCATAAGAAACTCACACATTTTTACAATATTAGAAATTACATGGGAAGCTATCTTTTCATCACTTTTCCTTTTTGCATGAGTGTTAAATATGGCCATGAGAAAGATAAAAATAATGACAATAAAAATAATGAGAGCTACTTGGGGGAATGAGACAATCCATTTAACTGATGAATTTGGAAAAACACACTGGGCTTATTTAGTCAAAGCCTTTTATTTTCCTTTCCTAGAACCCAGTATGTGTACATAGAGAATAAGTTCTTGCAAAATCCATGTCACTGGTCTCCTGACAAGTCCTACTAAGGGGAAGTCTACCCAAGTTTAGTGTTATCTCTAGATGGATAAATTTGCCTTGCCAAGAAACAGTTATCTATTTGGTTTATCCTTTATTAGTTATAAAAATGATAGTATGGCTTCCATATGCCAATTTTAATTCCTTTTTTTTAGTAGAATTTAGGCAGAAAAGAGGTATGATAGCTTTGAAGGCCCTCAGAGACCCCAATATTTAATACATTTTCGTAACATATTTGGGCTTCCCAGGTAGCTCGGTGGTAAAAGAATCTGCCTGCAATGCAGGAGATGCAGGGGACACTGGTCTAATCCCTGGGTTGGGAAGATCCCTTGGAGAAGGAAATGACAACCCACTCCGGTGTTCTTGCTTGAGAAATCCCATGGACAGAGGAGTCTGGCGGGTTACAGTTCATGGGGTCACAAAAGAGTCAAATATGACTGAGCGACTAGACAACAAAACCCAACATATTTAGATTTAAGAGTGGATTTTAAGAAAGCACATTAGGTGCATGGAGAAGCTTTGAGTGAATCTCGACCACGTGGCTTTTAGGTTTGGAATTATGTGTGTGGTAAGATGTTTTTGCCAAAGTAGTTGGGTACAGTTCTTCTAACGTTTAAAGAACTGTAATTCTACAGGTGTGCAGTACATTGCCAGTGGCTGTGGAATCAGTACAGTTGAGAGGGTGATTACATCCCTTGTGGTCTTGCTCTTATTTGGATAGCTCCTGCTAGAGAAGAAAGACTACAGTGCCAACAGGTGAATGTTCCAGGAGCTGGGAAGATCCAAAACAAGGGTAGATAGGACATAGCAGTGTTCAGTTAAGTTCAGTTCAGTCGCTTAGTCGTGTCCGACTCTTTACAACCCCATGGAATGCAGCATGCCAGGCCTAATTGTCCATCACCAACTCCCAGAGTATACTCAAACTCATGTCCATTGAGTCAGGATGCCATCCAACCATCTCATCCTCTGATGATCCCCTTCTTCTCCTGCCTTCAATCTTTCCCAGCATCAGGGTATTTTCAAATGAGTCAGTTCCTTGCATCAGGTGGCCAAAGTATTGGAGCTTCAACTTCCTCTTCAGTCCTTCCAATGAATATTCAGGGCTAACTTTCTTTAGGATGGACTGGTTGGATCTCCTTGCTGTTCAAGGGACTCTCAAGAGTCTTCTCCAACATCACAGTTCAAAAGCATCAATTCTTTGGTGCTCAACTTTTTTTATAGTCCAAATTTCACACCCATACTTGACTACTGGAAAAACCGTAGCTTTAACTAGATGGACCTTTGTTGGCAAAGTAATGTCTCTGCTTTTCAATATGCTATCTAGGTTGATCATAACTTTTCTTCCAAAAAGCATGCATCTTTTAATTTCATGGTGGCAATCACCATCTGCAGTGATTTTGGAACACCCCAAAATAAAGTCTGTCACTGTTTCCCCATCTATTTGCCATGAAGTGATGGGACTGGATGCCATGATCTTAGTTTTCTGAATGTTGAGTTTTAAGCCAACTTTTTCACTCTCCTCTCTCACTTTCATCAAGAGGCTCTTTATTTCATCTTCACTTTCTGCCATCTGCATATCTGAGGTTATTGATATTTCTTCTGGCAATCTTGATTCCAGCTTGTGCTTCATCCAACCCAGCATTTCACATGATGTACTCTGCATATAAGGTAAATAAGCAGTATGATAATATACAGTCTTGACATACTCCTTTCCTTATTTGGAAGCAATCTGTTGTTCCATGTCCAGTTCTAACAGTTGCTTCCTGACCTGCATACCGATTTCTGAAGAGGCAGATCAGTGGTCTGGCATTCACATCTCTTGAAGAATATTCCACAGTTTGTTGTGATCCACAGTCAAAGGCTTTGGCATAGCTAATAAAGCAAAAGTAGATGTTTTTCTGGTACTCTCTCACTTTTTGATGATCCAGTGGATGTTGGAAATTTGATGTGAGGTTCCTCTGCTTTTTCTAGAAATCCAACTTGAACATCTGGGAGTTCATGTTTCATGTACTGTTGAAGCCTGGCTTGGAGAATTTTAAGCATTACTTTACTAGCATGTGATATGAGTGCAATTGTGTGGAAGTTTGAGCATTCTTTGGCATTGCCTTTCTTTGGAATTGAAATGAAAACTGATCCTTTCCAGTACTGTGGCCACTGCTGAGCTTTCTAAATTTGCTGTCACAGAGTACAGCACTTTCACAGCATCATCTTTTAAGATTTGAAATAGCTCAACTGGAATTCCATCACCTCCACTAGGTTTGTACATAGTGATGCTTCCTAAGGCCCACTTGACTTCACATTCCAGGATGTCTGGCTCTCGGTGAGTGATTATCTGGGTTGTGAAGATCTTTTTTGTATAGTTCTTCTGGGTATTCTTGCCACATCTTCTCAATATCTTCTTATTCTGTTAGGTCCATACCATCCTGTCCTTTATTGATCTCATCTTTGCATGAAATGTTCCCTTGATATCTCTAATTTTCTTGAAGAGATCTCTAGTCTTTCTCATTCTATTGTTTTCCTGTATTTCTTTGCATTGATGGCTGAGGAAGACTTTCTTATCTCTCCTTGCTATTCTTTGGAACTCTGCATTCAAATGGGTATATCTTTCCTTTTTTCCTTTTCCTTTTGCTTCTCTTTTCATAGCTATTTTTAAGGCCTCCTCAGACAACCATTTTGCCTTTTTGCATTTCTTTTTCTTGGGGATGGTCTTGATCCCTACCTCATGTACAGTGTCACAAACCTCCATCCATAGTTCTTCAGGCACTCTGTCTATCAGATCGAATCCCTTGAATCTATTTCTCACCTCCACTGTATACTCATAAGGGATTTGATTTTGTTCATATCTGAATGGACTCTTGGTTTTCTGTACTTTCTTCAATTTAAGTATCACTTTTAGGGCTTAAGAAAGATTTTCAAGCTTAGTAACATCTTGAAGCTCAGCAGAGATTAAATCTTTGAAAATTTCCTATCAGGGTGACCTTGCCAGACACTGTCTACAGTTTTCAGTCACTTGTCCCTCAGCAAAAGCATAAGAGTTTAGCAGAAACAGATGAACAAGGGTGTTCTGGCTGCTGAAACATGAGTTTGACTATATTTAATATTCAGTGGAAGGACTGATGCTGAAGCTGAAGCTCCAATACTTTGGCCACCTTATGCGAAGAACTGATTCATTGGAAAAGACTCTAATGCTGGGAAAGATTGAAGGTGGAGGAAAAGGGACAACAGATAATGAGATGGGGCATGAAATCACCAACTTGATGAACATGAGTTTCATTAAGCTCTGGGAGTTGGTGATGGACAGGGAAGCCTGGTGTGCTGCAGTCCACGGAGTCACAACGAGTCAGATATGACTGAGTGGCTGAACTCGTGAACTGATATGTATATTTGGACAGTGAGTTCCTCACCTTTTCCCAGCAGGTATAGCTAAGAAATATTTTGATTATGGGAAATGTAAACTTACTATATGTAGGAGCTTTTAGCTCCTGGGAACATAGTAATATGCTTGCAGTTTAACTACAAGGCAGCTGATTCTTTGTGTGCTACAGAACACGGGATCTAGCTTTAAGTCGTTATTTCCAAGGCTGGGTCACAAGTTCCTTAAGCTACTATTTCAGTAGTTTAAAATCCCATTACATAATCAGGGCCAAGGAGGGCACTGTGAAGGGACTAACTGTGCATTCCTGCGGTTTCTTCAGGGTTCCAGATTGGAAGATATCACAGTAATCCCCTTCACCAGGACCTGTCTTGCTTCTAGATTCTTCCAATGATAGGAGCCAACCTTGCCACATTTTGTAAAATTTACAAGAGCCATTCTCCATTTGGCTGGATACAATATTTTTTATCAATTAAGCATGGATAAGGTTCCAAGAATCTTTTCTACCAACATTCTACAGTGAAAAATTTTGATGATATAACCGCTACTTGCAGCACTTATCCATAGTAGTTTCTAGTGTCTAGTCAACATGACACTTAATGGATGCCTTAGAATAAAACTTTTAGGTACAAATGTTCAGGCACAGAAAATTCTTCGTAGGAACTGAAATACAGGAGAAATTCTTTTTACACTATTAGATCAAAAAGTTAAAGTACACCCCTAGTTGCTTAAGACGTCACTGAAGAATGACATACATTTGGGTTATTATCAAGAACATGAAATTGTAGATGAACATTACCTTGAAAAAATGGAAACCAAGTTAAATCCAAATATTTTTTTTTGATGGTGCTGCCAGTGGATAAATGTGAGCTGATTTGAGTGGCTCCTGAAAGTATATATACATTTCTAAATTGGAACAGGCTAGAATATGAATAAGTTTTCTAAATTACTTCTCAACTGATGTTCTATTTATGTCCTGGCATATTGTATAAATATATTTAAATTATACTGAAATGTATTGGTTGAGAGGTAGTAAAACCAAATCCTAACATATTAGTGATCTATTTGCCAATTTAATACAGAAACATAGAAATACTTCTGTGTGCAGAAAGATTTACTCAAATGTAGATATTTATAGTATATTATATCCATCTTGTAGTGATATATTAGTCAGAGAAATAGTATTTTTTGAACTTTTAATATTGCATATTGAGAAATAGAGTAAAGTGCCTTTGTTATCGTAAAGTACTTTTTGTGCCAGTTTTCACAGAAGTTAACCAAAAGGTGCTTTACTTTTGTTTGTAGAGAAATAAACGTTTTAGTGATAGCATGTCTGAACATAAAGACTGTTTACAGCTACTGTTGTGGTCTTTGTTCTCAGATTAGTAGTTACTGGTAAGTTTATCTTACTTTTTTTTTTTTAAACAAGTACTTGTAAATGCTGGTTATTTATCTAAGTGAACTCCTGCTGTTTTGTAAGGACAAACAATTAATTACTCCCAACTCCAAAACATTGTTGTCACTATAAAAATACACAGCACTTTCCACTTTCTTTGCTTATATTTAAACCAGATTTTTACAGTGTGCACTGTAGAGTATGTGAATTGAAAATTATATTACAGCAACTTTCTAGGTTCTGCTCACATTCCTACATGAAGGAAAACATCTCTATTAAATGGATCCCTTTCCTTATCAAATTTAGAAGGACAGACTCTCATGATGGTTTAAAGTGTCTCATTCGGTTATATCAAGACAATGGTAAAAATATGACTTATATGTTATAATTTTCTTTTCAGTTAGATGATTCAGTGAAGAAGTAAATAAATATGTACTCCTGGAAAAGCAATGAGGTATATAGATTTATTTCAGTTCAGTCACTCAGTCGTGTCTGATTTATTTAGTCATACTTATGTTCCTTTTGTATTTATAATTTCATTACACTTGCTTTGTGACAATATTTCTTTAAACAGCAGTTTCTACATGGTCAGACAGGAGAATTGAACAGAAAAGCATATAGAAAAATATAATCTTGCCATATAACCACAGAAGATACATTTACTCCAGATTTAGACTTTAAATATTCCACATGCAGAAGACAAAAATATCTGGAACCAGGCATAGATGTGCTTATATGATTATCACAAAACACAGAAACTACAAAGGTTTATTGGATATCAATTTCTAGAAACTACCATGGATAAGAGCTCTAAACCCTCAGGGTGTTCCCTTGTGCTTTGGTTTGTGCCCTAAAAAGTTTGCAATTTGGATGCTACAAATCATGAAATGTTGAATCCAGATCTATGAAATTTACCAAATAGAAATTTAGCATAGGGGGAAAAATCTCAACAGTTACATATTAAAAGACACAAATTTCTGTCAAGAGTGTATGAAGTTGTCGTTGTTTAGTCACTAAGTTGTGTCCGACTCTTATGCAACCCCAAGGCCTGTGGCCTCCCAGGCTCATGGGATTTCCCAGGCAAGAATACTGGAGTGGGTTACCATTTCCTCCTCTAGGGGATTTTCTCCACCCAAGGACTGAGCCTACATCTCCTGCATGGGCAGGAGGATTCTTTATCACTGAGCCACCATATGACACTTATCTACATATTGTTTGCATATCTCTGGATATTGTACATTTACCAATGTGGGAAACCCTCTACCTATCTATACTCTGTACATTCATATGGCATATACTGACCCTAAATATATGCTAGAAAAGTCACTGAGATGATGCACTTGACCAAGGAAACGTGCTTTGTAATGCAGTCAGATGAGAGTGGTTATAACCATCCCCTCAAACTGTCCTACATATTCCGGCGCTGACTGCATGTGTGTGATGGTACATCAGAAATATCAGGAAATATGAGAGCACATTAGAGACATTCAAAAGAAGAGAAAATTCTTCCGACATAGTATGCCCCAAAATAATATTCTGGGGCCTGACTGAATTGCCAATACTGTCCTATATTTTTTCTTTCTTCTTGGAGATAACATAATGATAGGAAAGAGAGGAGCGTTTAAATGGGAGAAAAAATACCTATGCTGATCTCTACCCTTTGGAACAAAAAATCTTAATAATACCTGGGTTCCCATTTGCTAGGGGAACAGCAGAAAAATTAATTTCGGTTCCTACTCAATAAAAGGGCTTTATGTGTAGTACACAGAAATAGAAGCCTGCTCTCAGAAGAAGTGCCGTGTGTGTCAAAGCGAGTGGGAGGGAGAGCTCTGAATGCTCCAGTGAGAAAACGGGCTTGAATGCAAGGCAACTTTTATTAATGACAGTAGAAGTGGAAATAATTGTGTGCATCTAACACTAAAACTGTTTTAAAGGGCAAAAATCATTTGAAAGGCAAAATTCAGATGTCAGATCATCAAAGATTACTGGCCTGGATGCTTCAAAGAAAGGTCATGAAAGACTGTTATTTCCCTCTCTCTCCCTCTCAATCTATATCTATATATCTATATTTACATCCACCATGTATACTTAAAAAAACAAAAGTTAAATTACTACCAAATACAGTGTATAAAGTTGGGTTGGATCTTGACTGAGAGAAGAGAAATTAGTGGGGAAATTAAAATACAGACTCATTATTCCATGAGATTATTTATAAAAAATGTAAATTATAATTCATATTTTGTGTTAGATTTTAAGCATTATGACTGTATTGTAGTTATATGGTTGTTATATTTCTTAGAAGATGTGAACTGATGAACCTAAGATTGAAGAATCATGATGTCCACAACTTGCTTTCCATTAGTACATATAAACACACACACACAAACACACACACACATATACACACACAGAGGCGATCTTTGTTTTGCATAGTACCACATTAATTGAGACATGGAGCTCATAAGGGAGTCCATGATTTCAAAGTTTTAGTGGTAACTGAGATGAAATTTCTGCTTCCATCTGACTATGCGAAGTGAGGGCTGAGTGTATGTGAAAAGTAGTAAAACATGAGTAAAATATTAATAATAGATTAGTCTACTTGGTGGGCTTCCCTGGTAGCTCAGCTCATACAGAATCCACCTGCAATGCAGAAGACCTGGATTCAATTCCTGGGTTGGTAAGATCCTCTGGAGGAGGGATGGCAACCCACTCCAGTATTCTTGCTTGAAGAATCCCCACTGACAGAGGAGCCTGGTGGGCTGAAGTCCACGGGGTCACAAAGAGTCAGACACAACTGAGCAACTAAGCACAGCACAGTCTACTTGGTGCATGTATCAATACATAGTTTATTTTCTTATATTTATAAAAACTTCAAATTGAAAACAAAAATTAATTTCCTTGACTTACCTATATTCAGATAAAATATGAAAAAATTATCTCTGTGGTAGGTTCTCTCTCTCAGGGATGGATTTATAGGTTAAATAGAGAAATAGGTTAAATTAGAGAAAGTATAATTATCATTACAAAAGCTTATTAGGAATAACTGATTCCTCCTTGCACCCAGATATAAAGGTAATCCTAACTCCTCTTGATGATCAAGGCCAATTATCTCCTCCCTTCTCCTGTCTCTTCTTGCTCATGGTCATTGGCACAAGCATCCTGTAATGAAAAGTGATTGCCTTTACCTCATATTAGGTGGGATTCTTCATGGGTTTCCTGGGTCTGATGGAAGTTTTCCTCTTTTGAGAATCAAGACCTCTAAACCTACAGAACGTAAATTTCAAGACATAGGAAACAAAACTGTCCTGAGTGAGTTATAGGAGTGAAGGTGAGTGGGGCCACTCCTGCTTCAACTCTTTGGTTCCCAGACCCATGGTAGAAGATCCATGTAGTAAAGCTTTCCCTAAGCGAGCAACTAGTATGATCAAGGAATGGTGCCACAATGGGGACTGACTGTTGGTTTTTCTTGCTGCCAGGCTGGACATTTTTGACAGCAGCAGGAGCTATGTGAGCCTTGGTAAGTAGAAGCCCATCCTTCTGGGTTCATGCATGGCTTCCATTTATGCCAGCACTGTGTTGGCCAGTGAGAGAGGTTGGCTGATGTTAATTGATTGAGTCTCTTTTTCATGGTAGAAGGTCTCTGAATGACATTAACATGTGATGTGAAAAATCTTCAGACTTTATGCCTACTATCATATATACTTTTTACTCTAATTCATACCTTCTTGTTCATTATCTTCCTTTTTTCCCCCCTCCCATTTTTCTAGTGTTCATGAGTAAGTCTAAAATCTAACCTTGGGCCACATATGTCACTCCACACAAAATGGACAATCAGGAACTCTGCTCATCAAGAGAAATTTCCCTTGCTGCTGTATTTAAAGGTCACCATTGGGTGATCCTGTAGAGAATTCCATTTATTGTTGGCTTATATCCACACACAGAGCTTGCTTTTATCCTTCCTCTACCATGTAGTCATAAAAGTCTCTGCAGTCTTCCACAAGTTGAGTTGAGGGAAGGAAGATGGTACGATAATGATGGATCACAAGGGAGCCAGCTTGTACAGTGTATTTTTGCTGACCCTGTAAGTACTTGATCCAGGATGAATCACTTCCTAATAATGATGCATTATTGTTTGGATCACATGTACTTACAACTTGATGGATATAAGTCAGTTCATGACGGACAACTGTGGCTACATGGTTATTTGGTGCCTATGGTTAGATGCTCTGTCTCCACTATGTCCCAGTAGAACTCCAGGAACTGAATTTAGAGATATGATTTTCTGCTGATCAGATGCCATGACCATACTCGGAATGCTAAGGGTTTATATTGTGATTCTACCATTAGATGTTGCCACAATTTCTACAAGGTATCTCTTTCAATCACTGATTCCTCTAATACTAAAGAGTCTGCTAATTCATAAGGTCTACGAGACAGAATTAGCTATGACCACAGTCTGGATATGCTTCATGCCCTCTTCTGTTCTGGTTGCACTCAAAGTTGGAAGCATTTCATGTCACCTCATATATTTTCTCAGAATAATAAGTTGAAATATACTGGATCTACTCTCTTAATCAACATCTGATGCAACTATCACTTGGGTCATTCCCTAGAGAAAAGACTAAATGAAGATGAAGTTTAGTGCACTAGACATTTATTAAGTGTACTAGATGTTTGTTAAATTGAGATGAAATTTAGTGTACCAGATATTTCCCTTTCTGGGAATCAATACTCATGAAATAGGGAGAAAATAAATAGGCTGATCAAAGGGAGATGCCACGCTGCAGTGCAGGGCCGATGGCTGCATCATCAAATCCACAAAAGTTATGGAACTACAATGGTCCTTCAAATTGTTCGTTTGAATTGAAATTGTCTGGAAATGATCAGTGTTTGAGTTTAGGGTGCCCCAGGAAAGAGCATGATCCTAAAAGAAATGACTCTCTTCAGCTGAGACAATCTCTGCAAAGAAGCTAAAGACTTTTTGCCACCAGTGGGAGTTCACTTCCTTGGTGGCTCAGACAGTAAGAGAAAGGAATCAGCCCGCAATGCAGGAGACCTGTGTTTGATCTCTGCGTTAAAGATTCCCTGGAGAAGGGAATGGCAACCCACTCCAGTATTTTTGCCTAGTGAATTCCATAGACAGAGGAGTCTGGCAGACTACAGCCCATGGGGTTGCAGAGAGTTGGGCGCAACTGGGCAATTAACATGCTCACTTTTACCACCAAAACTCCAAGTAGCAAAATGAGCAAAACTTTCATGGAAGGCAGAGCTCAGTGGTATATCACAGAATCCAATACAAATCAACGATGGGCTGAATGTTTAGTCTCTATAAAATGAAAGTAATAATGGGAAAGAAGGCAGATATTACATTATTAAAAGTTTGCATAATTTTAAACATGATTTTAAGAATTCTTTGTAGGCATAATCCTGATGGTACTTTAAATGAATATGACAGAGAGAGTTATCACAGCAGAAAAACTCTGAATTGAAAGGTTACTTCGGCCATTTAGTCTTAAGAAAATCCCGTAAATTTGTTTATCATTTTCCTTTTCTGTAACAATATGTACATTTACTAAGATTATACAAACTATGCAGTGTACAGCACTCTCTCACCTCCCCAAAAGAAACATACATACACAAACACACAAAGATGATAATGATATATGTAATTTTATATATATATATATATATATATATATATATATATATATATAATATGATCTTGGGTAAACACTAGAGGAAAATTTGGCATAATTTTCTCATTATGTGGCAAATATGTATTTGAAAATAAATACTTCTTACATACTTCAAGTGTTCCTTCTCCTGTGCTCTGCATTTCTTTTAGATAAGTTTCTTTTAATTATTTATCTTGTAGCTATCTTTATGCTAGATTTTATGTTAGAATCCATGCTAGATTCATCCACATTTTGTACTGAGTATGTGCTCAAATGGTGATATTTCAGGCATGTCGGATTAAGTTTTGTGTTCATGCTGCATCACCGGTGTTTTGAGTCTGATGCATAGCAGTTTAATAGGTTCATGTTGAATGAGCAAGTAAAAGAATAAATAAGTGAATAAGATAATATACTAAAAAGTAAACATTCTAATATGAAATCCAAAAGAAGCAATCCTAGAAATTGAGGAAACACAAAGAACTGGGATCCAGAAAGACAATGCCAGTGATAAACAGGTCATTATTTGATTAACGATTGTCTTCCCTACCATACTGTAAAATCAATAAAGGCTAAGAAAAAATATGACTTTATACTAATTTTCATCCTCATAACCTGTCTACATCTTGAAATTGATTTTTAATCCAATAGATTAACAATCTATAAATTTCTTTCCTTGAATAAATGAATGAATTAATGAATTAATAAACTGAGTCAGGAACTAGGACTGATCTATAAACACTCAAATAGAATTAGAGAGGTTAGCTGCAATGACTAGTTATTGCCGGAGGAGGGAAGCAGAGAGTAACAGAGCAGCTGGTGCCCCTCAGAAAGTCTGCAAAAATAGGAATTACTGCAGTGGCAGGTTGGAGTCAACAATTAGAAGAATGGTTTATGTGACCGGGACTATGTGAGGGTCAAGAGGAAAGTTACTCCCCAAAGCCAAGTCAAGCCATTAGTCAATACCAAAGGGCACTATGTTAACCTGGAAAAAGAAGGTTAAAATATGACACACTAGGAAAAAGCCATGCATCAGACTATAAAACAAGAAATAACAAAGCTTCAGAAATGTAGTCAGGTGGAAAATCTCTTCTGACAGTTCCTGTGTTGCTTTGTGGGTCTCTAAACCTCTTGGTCTGGGCTTGGGACTAAAATCTCTGCTTTTTAAAGTTAAATGGTTCCAGATCTCTTCCTGGGGATTCTTATCTAACACAGAGTATATAGTATGAACTTTTTAAGATGTTAAATATTGATGGAAACAGGAGTTAAGGAGCACCCTTTGATTATGGAATCAGGAACTTCTGCCTAGAGAGAGGATCCTAGCCATCAGAAACCAGTGATGAAGTTTTAGAAATCTGAAAAGATGGACAGTTTTACCTAATAGTGCTTATCTCTGCTAGTTGTTCTCACATGGAATAAATGGAGCCCAGTGTCTTCTGCAGATACATTGACAACTGCAAAGAAATGGGTTTATAGAAGTCTTCTTTGAGTACAGATTTTGCCAATAACCTTGCTTGTGCTTCCTAATTTAAATGGAGGTCATTCTGCCTTAACCTGGTTTTTATTCTAGATTTCTTTATTTCTATAATTCTGAAGTAAACTTCAAAATGCAATTTAACTTTACTGTAATTACATTCAGCACATGCCTGGGTCCATGCATGAATTAGAAAGATGATGTTGATTTATGATGCTGGCTCCTTTCAAACCAAAAGTGATACTTTTAATGGAGGTCCACAGCTAAAATTATTCCTTATGTCTCTCATCCATGTTCCTAATTCTTGGATGCCAAAGCAAATACAGACAAAACCTCAAGTTCATCAGTTCATTATGAATAATGATTTAAACTTGAAAATTCCTAAATCAGAGTCCCAACTCTGTTTATGAATATTCTGACTCTAAATAGGCCACATAGCCTCCTCTCCCCCAACATTTCAATATCTCTAATTGAATATATAGAGTAAATCAGGAGATCTAATTTTTCAGCTTTGGTAAGAAAGACTAAAATGAGGGCTGTGTTTGGGCACAAGTTATTTATTTTATTTTATTTTTTTATTAGTTTTGCCAAACAATATCATGATATCACCATGGGTTTACATATGCTCCCCCTCCAGAACCCCCCTCCCACCTCCCTCCCCCCGGGAAATCTCATTGCACCAGCCCCGAGCATCAATCCTGGGCTGGCGATTGATTACACATATGATAATTAACACGTTTCAATGCCATTCTCCCATATCATCCCACCCTTTCCCTCATCCACAGAGTCCACAAGTCTATTCTATACATATGCGTTCCTTTTGCTGTCTCGCATGCTAGGTTCTCGTTACCATCTTTCTAAATTCCATATATATGCGTTAATATACTGTATTGTTGTTTTTGCTTCTGGCTTACTTCACTCTGGATAATGGGCTCCAGTTCCATCCACCTGAGTAGAACTGATTCAAATGAATTTTTTTTTAATGCTGAGTAATATTCCATTGTGTATATGTACCACAGCTTTCTTATCCATTCATCAGTTGATGGGCATCTAGGTTGCTTCCATGTCTTGGCTATTGTAAACAATGTAGCGATGAACATTGGGGTACACGTGGCTCTTTCAATTCTGGATTCCTCGGTGTATATGCCCAGCAGTGGGATTGCCGGGTCATATGGCAGGTCTATTTGCAGTTTTTTAAGGAATCTCCACACTGTTTTCCATAGTGGCTGTACTAGTTTGCAATCCCACCAACAGTGTAAGAGAGTTCCCTTTTCTCCACATCCTCTCCAGCATTTATTACTTGTAGATTTTTGGATTGCAGCCATTCTGAGCGGTGTAAAGTGATATCTCATTGTGGTTTTGATTTGCATTTCTCTGATAAGTTTTCCCTTTTTCTGTCCTATTAAAGAAGGGTTTGGGCAAGTCTCACCAAGGGAACAAAAGGGCTAATTAGTAATACTTATAGAATTTTGTGCAAAAACAATATTATAGGCCCAGTTGTATATCTAAGAAAATACTCTGAGTCCCTAACTCCCAGTACCCCTGAACTTAATTTTATTCAGGAATGGAATCATTGCAAATGTAATTAGTTAGGATAAAGCTACACTGGAGTATGGTGGGATCTAGTCCAGTATGACTGCTATGCTTGTAAGAAGAAGAAAATTGCATGTGAATACAGACACATGGGAAAACCCTGTGACCACAGAGGCAGCGATTAGAGCCAGGCAGATATGAACCAAGAAATAAGAAGGTGCTGGTTGGAAACTAGGAAGATGAAGGAGCCTCAGAGGAAGAATGGCCCTGCTGATACCTTGATTTTGGACTTAAAGCTTCCAGGGCTGTGAAATATTACAATTCTATTGCTTTAAGCTACCTAGTTTGTGGTACTTTGTAAGAACAGCCCTAGGAACTGAAAACAGACAAAGACAATAAATATTATTTGTGCAAAAATAATAATATTAATGTATTTATGCAAAGGGAAGATACTTAGGAAAACAGTAAAGAATACATTTTGATTAAAGATTCAAGAAACCATACAAAAAAGAATTAAGTTTCCATCCATATGTCTTTCCAGTAAAGACTTCTTCCATCTACCATTAGCTGTAGTTGCTCAATTTAAGTGAATGATATTCTGATGTTCTGTTTTTTTAATTTGTTTTGAAAAGTTTAAAGCAGGAGAGAATGGTTAATGTGATTGTTATAGTTCTCGTTATAGTTCTTGTTACAGTTCTTCAACAAGTTATACACAGGCATGTCAGTATAAGGCAGAAGTATCACCTATATGGGGGCTTAACACAATCTCAGAGCAACTACTGATTACGTAATAAGCTACTCTAACCCAACGACAATTCCTATAAAGTCAATTACTATAAGCCTTATAAATAAAATCATACTCATCCTTGGGAATCTAGAAGACTCAGGGAATGTCTAAGGCTATATCATCTCAGTTGTGATTAGAGAGGAAAAATACAAGCTACTATGGGCACGACTGAGTGACTTCACTTTCATTTTCACTTTCCTGCATTGGAGAAGGACATGCCAACCCACTCCGGTGTTCTTGCCTGGAGAATCCCAGGGATGGGGGAGCCTGGTGGGCTGCCGTCTATGGGGTCGCACAGAGTCGGACACGACTGAAGCGACTTAGCAGCAGCAGCAGCAGTCCTTGTCTGAAAAAAAAAAAAAGATAGCGGCTTCTTGAACCTTAATAGTAACCTCCAAGCCCTATACTAATCCAGTGGTTAAGGGAAAAGATCTAACTGGTTAAGAAAATTTAAGTACAACCGTTGATCAATAAATAGCTCGTAATTATCCACGTTGTTGTGTGTATGCATGCTCAGTCATGTCAGACTCTGCAACCCCACAGACTGTAGCCCCCAGGCTCTTCTGTCCATGGAATTTTCCAAGCAAGAATACTGGAGTGGGTTGCTCTTTCCTACTCCAGGGATCTTCCTGACCCAGGGATGGAACACACATCTCCTGTGTCTCCTGCATT
Source organism: Antilocapra americana (assembly GCA_007570785.1). Classification (NCBI taxonomy): domain Eukaryota; kingdom Metazoa; phylum Chordata; class Mammalia; order Artiodactyla; family Antilocapridae; genus Antilocapra; species Antilocapra americana. Next base: position 8,824,870 of record ML663008.1, on the reverse strand, counting down.
GGCAGGCAGATTCTTTACCACTGCGACCCCCAAAGACCAAGATAAAACAAACAAAAACAACCCAGGACAAATAGGTGGTTTCCATAGGGGAGAAAGGGTGGGGAGTAGAGAAGTAGGCTACGGAGAGTAAGAGGTACAGATCTGCAGTTGCAAAATAAATGAGTCATAGGTATGAAACGTACCATATTGGGAACAGAGTTAATATTTGCATGGTGGGGGGCGAAACTAAGATGGCGGAGGAATAGGACGGGGAGAACACTCTCTCCCCAATAAATATACCAAAAGAACTTTTAAAGGCCGAGCAAACTCCAAAAAACAGGAACTGAATGCTGGCAGAGGACATCGGGCATCTGGAGAGGCGACCCAGTGCCGACGTGAGGAGGTAGGACAAAAGAAAGAAAAGAAAAAAAAAGTAGAGGGAAAGACAAAGAGCTGGGGATGGGTTCCGTCCCGGAAGGGGAGTCTGGAATAAAGAGGAAAAAAAAAAAAAAAAGAGGAGAAAGGTTTCTGAATACCAGGGAGCATTCTCTCTGGCAGATCTGAGGTGGATCTTGGAGAGCAATATAGCTGAGAGCAGAAGCAGATTAATAGCTAAGCCCTGCAAGGTTCGTCTCTGGCTACAAGAAACAGCCGAGTGCGGCAGCACAGCCGAAGCGGACTGCTCCTGCTCAGGGAGGGGCGGGCCGCGGGCTCAGGGAACGGAGCAGCCTGAGGGACCTAACCTTCCAGGAAAAGCTCCCTCTCCCCGCCAGGTCCGTGCACAAAACAAAGGGCGGTGAGGAGTCAACAGAGAGGCTGGGCAGCTGAGGGCTGCGGACCGGCCCAGCCCCCACCTGAGAGCAGTGGGCATAACCCAGCCCCGGGGAGGCTAACCAAGACTTCTGGGGATTCTGGACAGATCGGTGCTGTATACACCTTAGAAGGAGTGCTCAGCTGCA
>ML663008.1:8713786-8813932 GCA_007570785.1 Antilocapra americana | reverse complement strand
GGAGGGGAAGCATATGTAAACCCATGGTGATATCATGACAATGTATGGCAAAAACAATAAAAAAAATAAAAAATAAAGTACAAAAAAAAAATATTTGCATGGTGACATATTGTAGTTGGACTTATCCTGGTGATTATTTTGAAATGCATAGAAGTATAGAATCATTATGTTATGTAACAGGAACTAACAGTGTTGTGGGTCACTTATACTTCAAAAATAAAATCATAGGGGAAAAAAATCAGATTTGTGGTTACCACAGCGAGGGAGTGCAATGAGAAGGCATTCGATGAAGGTATTCAAAAGATAGAAGTTTCCAGTTATAAGATACATAACTACTAGGGATATAGTGCACACATGATAAATATTGATTAATACTGCTATGTTATTATATATGAAAATTCTTGAGAGTAAATCTTAAGAATTCTCAGCACAAGGAAAGATTATTTTTAATCTTTTTTCTGTTTCTATATTAGATGATGAATGTTCACTAAACTTATTGCAATAATCATTTCATGATGTATGTAAGTCAAATCATTATGCCATACACATTAAATTTATATAGTGCTGTATGCCAATTATATCTCAATAAAACTGGAAGAAAAAATGAATAGGGAAATCAGAATTATACCAAAAAGCCAAGCTGAATAACACATAATAAGCAAAGGTATAATTTACAATACATGTTTTAAAATTTTAATTATTAAATGGATTAAGAAAGCGTAGATGGTACAAAAGATTCCAGACTTTGATTCATGTTTGTAATTAAGCACAGATTTGGTGTGATGATTCTTTCAGAGAATGGAGGTTTCAAATAAATTTACTGAGCTAAGAGAACCAGAAGGGTTTATTCCTTCACTGAATTAGAGAAAAGTTCCAAAGACCCCAGGCCTAACTTGATCTACAAATAATTGAAGAGTTCCTTCAGTAGAAACGTTATACAAATACATTCTGGTCTGATTATTGTTCATAGTAATTTAACATTGATTTTAAAATAATAATAATCCTGCAAATTATGGGACATGGGACAAAGAAATTGCTGACTAATGGTGAGTTGAAATACATGGCGTGAGATTGGTGGATCTGGGGAAAAGGAAATATAAACGAAATAGTAATGAAGCAGAGTTAATATGTTTATTCACTTAGGAAGCAATGTAAGCTTGATGAAGATAACTTTTTCTGCACATTAATTTCATTTGTGAGACTTCTGACCAAAAGAACATAGTAGAGTTAAATGCCTTACTAGGTAGTCGCCAACTCACATTTCATGTCTGAAGCATGAAAAGTTGTGACAGTTTAAACAACTGTCTTCATGGGCCACTCTGAAGATTGACTTAATAGATACAGAGGTAAATAAAAGACATGAAAATCTTATATTACAGTAAGTCCCTAGTTCCTAATGAAGGCACATTCGTAAATCCAATTTGTATGTAAGTCCAACAATGTTAGCTTAGGTACCCAACTAACACAGTTGGCTATATATAATAGCGTAGTACTATAATAGGTTTATAACACTTTGCACACCAGTAATACATAAAAAACAAACCCCAAAAGTAAATAAAACATTTTTAATCTTATAGTACAATACCTTGAGAAGTACAGTAATACAATATAACAGGTAGTTTACAGGCAAGCATTTGAATCTTTGAAAGTTTGCAACTTGAAAATTTGTATGTAGGGGACTTACTGTATTTTCATAGGCATTCTTCAAATGAATTAATAGGAATCCACTTTTGACATGTCAAGAATTTCTGATGTAATGTCAATAGTCTTCGAAAATGGTACATTGGTGAAGATTTGAATTTTACAGTAACGAGGTAGAGAGAAATCACTTAGTATAAAGATGTGGGAGCGTTGGAAAGATCACACACTCTAATATTAAAAATCTTCCTTATTGGAACAGTTTTAGGAGATGATGATATCTGTCACATAGCTGTCAAGAAAGATGGAAGAATATGATTTAAATAAAGTTCTCCTGTATTTAGGAAACCATAGAACTTTGAGATCAATGAATCAGGAGGGTCATCAATTTCCATGCATGAACAAATACACACAAATCTATCTCAAAGACTGAAAGCTCATTTGAATTTTGAAGAAAATCGAATTTAGATGTTACTACAGGTTGTGTTCAGTTAAATTATTAAAATATAAAGTGACAGTATATTAAGAACTATAGTGAGAAAGATGTCATAAAGAGTAGAAAATATTAGGCTTTTTTCAAATCAGAAACTCATAAAGAGAGATTAACTTAACCAAATAAACTTACTGCAGGTAGTAAGCTCAATAAGTGTGCATCCGTGAGAAATTTCTACATCTACAGCGACAAATTAATATGTCATCAGGAATGGGTCTTGTGAGTGTGTGTTGGTGGACAACCAGAAGGTGTATTGTGCACAGCCGCAACAGTGTACAATTCTGATTGTCTAGACTTGAGTAGCCCGTAATTTTCCTTTTTTTCTGTACAACTTTGAATAGGTTAATGGCATCACCATGACATAAATACTGGTTGGTAAACTTAAAGTAATATCTTCTAGTGTTTCATACTGAGGTTTTTGTTCAAAGATTCATTCTCTACTTAAAGATATCACTGATAATACTTCTAAGAGCAAGTGCTCTAAGTTTTCTAGCTGTATTAAAAAAAAAGGCTACAGTTGACATTTTCTCTGAAGTTGTAGGACACAGAGATATCTACTCACATCCAAAGAAAATGTTCCAGTCTTATTTCTGACTTCTTGTCCAAGTTTTTCTTGTTGTTGCAGCTATCTTAACATTACTGCTTGATAAGTCCATCAACTGATGATTCAAAGCCTAAATCCCTTATCTCATTTTGACTGTTACATTAAAAAATAAATCCCAATCTCTCCTAACCAAATTTGTTAATGGGAAAACATCTCTGTCATTTATCTTATCTTTTCATGTTAATCTATCATTTTTCATTATTCATTATCATGTATTATTATTTTTATTCTGTCCAGAAGTTGGTTGTTAATGTATTTAAACCCTTTCTCCTTTATAGATTAATCCACTTTCTTAGGAGAATTCTCTTCAGCCAAGTGCTCCACAATCCAAATCAAAGATGTAGTTGAGAAAGAGATTAGACTTCCCAGGTATTCTTGAATATAGGTCCATACCCAGTTTTCATATATGCTTTTGCTATAAAATGTCATCTCCTCTTTTTCTCTACTCTTAAGTTATATGTCTCAGTTCTCTTGATTTAAGAATACTATGGATCTTTAAGTAAATAAAGCATTACTTTACTTATTTATTTTTTTGTGTGTAATAACTTCTTTTTTTTTTATTAGTTTTGCCATACAAGATATCGCCATGGGTTTACATATGCTCCCCCTCCAGAACTCCCCTCCCTCCTCCCTTCCTCCTCCCTCCCCCCGGCCCCGCCCTGGAAATCTCGGTGCACCAGCCCCGAGCATCAATCCTGGGCTGGCGATTGATTATACATATGATAATTAACATGTTTCAATTCCATTCTCCCATATCATCCCACCCTTGCCTTCATCCACAGAGTCCACGAGTCTGTTCTATACATCTGCGTTCCTTTCGCTGTCTCGCATGCTGGGTTCTCCTTACCATCTTTCTAAATTCCATATATATGCGTTAGTATACTGTATTGTTGTTTTTCCTTCTGGCTTACTTCACTCTGGATAATAGGCTCCAGTTCCGTCCATCTGAGTAGAACTGATTCAAATGAATCTTTTTTTAATGCTGAGTAATATTCCATTGTGTATATGTACCACAGCTTTCTTATCCATTCATCAGTTGATGGGCATCTGGGTTGCTTCCATGTCCTGGCTATTGTAAACTATGCAGCAATGAACATTGGGGTACACGTGGCTCTTTCAGTTCTGGTTTCCTCGGTGTATATGCCCAGCAGTGGGATTGCTGGGTTTAGATTAGTGAGTTTTTCTAGATCCAAGACACCCACATGCTTGCTAAGTAGCTTCAGTCTTTGCTACCCTGTGGACCATAGCCCGCTAGGCTCCTCTGTCCATGGAATTTTCCAGGCAAGAACACTGGAGTGGGTTGCCATTTCCTTCTCTAGGGGATTTTTTCAAATCTAGGGATCGAACCCATATGTTCTGCATCTCCTGCATTGGAAAGCAGATTCTTACCACTAGGCCACCTGGAAAGCCCAAGACACAAATGCCAACATCAAAATCAAAGAACGGTGTATTTTAAAAACTGTAAAATTTAATTTTGGTTTCAAAATATATAGAACATTCCTCTCTATTTTACATATGCGTTTATATAGTTAATCTTACAAGAGGAATTGAATTATTGTGGTAGGCACTAAACCACTATTACTTCAACTGTTTCCTCTATATAGGTAAGAATGTTGAATGTAATTATTGGTGCTTTTTTCTATACGTATAACACTATGTAATGAATAAATATATATTTTAGTTTAAGAATTGCATTATATAACATTTCCCATTTTTGAACTAAAGAGAAATACAATATAAATGAAGAAAAGTACGGAAAAACTGATATTCAATATTATGAAAAGTTGAGAAATAACACAGCTAAATCAGCTGCCTGGATGTTCTTTTAACAGTGCAAATAAAACTTTGTTAAAATATGAAGGCTAAAACAGATATCCAAAACTCCAATACTTTGGCCACCTGATCTGAAGAGCTGATTCATTGGCAAAGACCCTGAGGATGGGAAAGACTGAGGGAAGAAGGAGAAGGGGATGACAGAGGATGAGATGGTTGGATGGCATCACTGACTCAATGGACATGAGTTTGGGTAAACTCTGGGAGCTGGTGATGGGCAGGGAGGCCTGGTGAGCTGCAGTCCATGAGGTCACAAAGAGTCAGACATGACTGAGCAACTGGACTGAACTGAACTGAACTGAGTGAAGACAGATATATGACATATGGGATACTATTATATGTACAATAGTCTGGTTGAAAATGCTTCTTTCTTTTTCTGTATTTGATAACTAACTGGTAGTTGAAATGTATTCCAATTATGATTGTTTGGTCATTACATTTGTCTTGTATTAAGATTATTAAAGTCTATTAGTGAAAATAATAATAATAATATAAATGGAAAATTTCTCCCGGCAATCTTGATTCCAGCTTGTGCTTCTTCTAGCTCAGCGTTTCTCATGATGTACTCTGCATATAGTTAAATAAGCAGAGTGACAATATACAGTCTTGCCGGGAGAAAAATCAATAACCACAGATATGCAGACAACACCATCCTTATGGCAGAAAGTGAAGAGGAACTAAAGAGACTCTTGATGAAAGTGAAAGAAGAGAGTGAAAAAGTTGGCTTAAAGCTCAACATTCAGAAAACTAAGATCATGGCATCCAGTCCCATCACTTCATGGCAAATAGATGGGGAAACAGTGGAAATGGTGGCTGACTTTATTTTGGGGGCTCCAAAATCACTGCAGATAGTGATTGCAGCCATGAAATTGAAAGACGCTTACTCCCTGGAAGGAAAGTTATGACCAACCTAGATAGCATATTAAATAGCAGAGACATTACTTTGCCAACAAAGGTCCATCTAGTCAAGGCTATGGTTTTTCCAGTGGTCATGTATGGATGTGAGAGTTGGACGGTGAAGAAAGCTGAGCGCCGAAGAATTGATACTTTTGAACTGTGGTGTCAAAGAAGACTCTTGAGAGCCCCTTGGACTGTAAGAAGATCCAACCAGTCTATCCTAAAGGAGGTCAATCCTGGGTGTTCATAGGAAGGACTGATGTTGAAGCTGAAACTCCAATACTTTGGGCACCTCGTGTGAAGAGTTGACTCATTGGAAAAGACCCTGATGCTGAGAAGGATTGGGTGTAGGAGGAGAAGGGGACGACAGAGGATGAGATGGCTGGATGGCATCACTGACTCGATGGACATGGGTTTGGGTGGACTCCGGGAGTTGGTGATGGACAGGGAAGCCTGGCGTGCTGCAAATTATGGGGTCTCAAAGAGTCGGACATGACTGAGCAACTGAGCTGAACTGAACTGAAATAGAACATTTATTTTTCTCTGTTATCATAAAGTATTTTTATCATAAAATTCACAGCACCACAGTAAATATCTTCAAAGCACTATATTTATCATACTTTCTTAAGAAATTTTACTATATTATTCACATTATCTACTTAGGAGGTTATATAACTTGTTCAAAATAATTTTTAAATATTTGTGACATAAACAAACAAACACCTTCTTCTTCCATTTCCTACTTTTGGGATAATATGGGAATATCCAGAAGGGAAAAGAATTTATATATATATATATATATATATAGAGATATATATATATATAAATACATTTATTGTGTGTGTGTGTGTATTAAAAAAAAATCTTTTCTTGTAGGTCCAGGTTACTTCCACTAGATGGCAGATTTTCACAGTCATCTTTATAATACTTTCTCCCGGCAATCTCCCAGCAGCTTATGCTTCTTCCAGCCAGCATTTCTCATGATGTACTCTGCATATAAGTTAAATAAGCAGGGTGACAATATACAGCCTTGATGTACTCCTTTTCCTATTTGGAACCAGTCTGTTGTTCCATGTCCAATTTTAACAGTTGCTTCCTGACCTGCATACAGATTTCTCAACAGGCTGGTCAGGTGGTCTGGTATTATCATCTCTTTCAGAATTTTCCACAGTTTATTGTGATCCACACAGTCAAAGGCTTTGGCATAGTCAATAAAGCAAAAGTAGACGTTTTTCTGGAACTCTCTTGCTTTTTTGATGATCCAGCAGATGTTGGCAATTTGATCTCTGGTTCCTCTGCCTTTTCTAAAACCAGGTTGAACATCTGGAAGTTCACAGTTCACGTATTGCTGAAGCCTGGCTTGGAGAATTTTGAGCATTACTCTACTAGCATGCAATTGTGCAGTAGTTTGAGCATTCTTTGGCATTGCCTTTCTTTTTTTTTTTTTGTATTTTTTTATTTTATTTACATTATTGTGTTGGTTTTTTGGCATTGCCTCTCTTTGGCATTGGGATGAAAACTGACCTTTTCCAGTCCTGTGGCCACTGCTCAGTTTTGCAAATTTGCTGGCCTATTGAGTGCAGCACTTTCACAGCATCATCTTTCAGGATTTAAAATAGCTCAGCTGAATTCCATCACCTCCACTAGCTTTGTTCACAGTGATGCTTTCTAAGGCCCACTTGACTTCACATTCCAGGATGTCTGGCTCTAGATGAGTGATTACACCATCATGATTATTTGGGTCATGAAGATCTTTTTTGTACAGTTCTTCTATGTATTCTTGCCACCTCTTCTTAATATCTTCTGCTTCTGTCAGGTCCCTACCATTTCTGTCCTTTATTGAGCCCATCTTAGCATAAAATATTCCCTTGATATCTCTAATTTTCTTGAAAAGATCTCTAGTCCTTCCCATTCTATTGTTTTCCTCTATTTCTTTGCATTGATCACTAAGGAAGGCTTTCTTGTCTCTCCTTGCTATTCTTTGGAACGTTTCATTCAAATGGGTGTATCTCTCCTTGTCTGCTTTGTGTTTAGCTTCTCTTCTTTTCATAGTTTTTTGTAAGGCCTCCTCAGACAACCATTTTGGCATTTCTTTTTGGGGGGATGGTCTTGATTACTGCCTCCTATACAATGTCACGAACCTCCTTTCATAGGTCTTCAGGCACTCTGTCTATCAGATTGAATCCTTTGAATCTATTTCTCACTTCTACTGTAGGGATTTGATTTATGTCATACCTGAATGGTCTAGTGATTTTCCCAACTTTATTCAAGATATGACAGTGAAAGATGAACTCCCCAGATTGGTAGGTGCCCAATATGCTACTGGAGAATTGTGGAGAAATAACTCTAGAAAGAATGAAGAGACAGAGCCAAGGCAAAAACAACACCCAGTTGTGGATGTGACTGGTGATGGAAGTAATCTCCATTGCTGTAAAGAGCAATGTTGCCTAGGAACCTGAAATGTTAGGTCCATGAATCAAGGCAAATTGGAAGTGGTCAAACAGGAGATGGCAAGAGTGAACATCAACATTTTAGGAATCAGCAAACTAAAATGGACTGCAATGGGTGAATTTAACTCAGATGACCATTATATCTACTACTGTGGGCAAGAATCCCTTAGAAGAAATGGAGTAGCGCTGATAGTCAACAAAAGAGTCTGAAATCCAGTATTTGGGTGCAATCTCAAAAATGACAGAATGATCTCTGTTCGTTTCCAAGGCAAGTCATTCAATATCACAGAATCCAACTCTATGCCCCAAGCAGTAATGCTGAAGAAGCTGAAGTTGAACGGTTCTATGAAGACCTACAGGACCTTCTAGAACTAATACCCCAAAATGATGTGCTTTTCATTATAGGAGACTGGAATGCAAAAATAGGAAGTCAAGAGATACCTGGAGTAACAGGCAAATTTGGCCTTCGAATACAGAATGAAGCAAGGCAAAGCCTAACATAGTTTTGTCAAGAGAATGCACTCATCATAGCAAACACCCTCTTCCAGCAACACAAGAGAAAACCTACGCATAGACATCACCAGATGGTCAATACTGAAATCAGATTGATTATATTTGCAGCCAAAGATTGAGAAGCTCTATACAGTCAGCAAAAACGGGAGCTAACATGGCTCAGATCATCAACATTGCAAAATTCAGACTTAAATTGATATCACCCAGCTATTGGCAAATTGGGATCACAAAGCTCAGATTGCCTAACATTCAAGCAGTCTGTTTGACATTGGGTCATTCTCAGTTACCAGTAGAGAGAAAAAGCTTTTGGTGTGAAGCTTATAGGGAGAAGTTAGTGGGGGTTTTCTACTATAGCAGAGTGCTTCCAGCTCCATTCAGTCACACTCAATATCATGTCTATGGACAATTGTACACATCTGGAAATCTACAGAGAAGATCAGTAATATTTATTATATGTACACATCCTTTTCCCCAGAAGTGTTCACTGTCTCCCCAAAGTTGATCACTATCTCCTCTCTTATAAATGGGATTTTCATCTATTCTTCAGTCTATTTTAGCCTCTTTCTTTTTTCCCCCTTCTGTTGCAATTTGCCTAACTGGCATAAATACTATATAGTGCTTTCAATTGTGGAGTTATATGTGATTTCATATGTGATATATGACAAACAATTTTTCTTCCTGTTTCCTATGTTTACTTTTTATTTTGCTCTCTCTCCCTCATAGGTAAATTGCTCTTCCTCAGTGTTGTTGGTTTTAGTGACAGTACACAGATAACAGGGGTTGACAATTTTAATATGAATCAACAGTGGTTGTAGAGAACCTATGAACTATGGATCTCTTCCCAAGTAAGAAGAGCGTATTACAAACACATTCCTGAGAAGGAGGCCTAAACAGCAAACGTGCAGAAAATGTAAGTTAGAGACTTCGCTTCCTGGGGGAAAAAAGTGCTGATAACTGCTGAAAATTGTTCCCTTGCATTGTAGCATGTCACAAACGATTTGACTCTAATAGTTAGAGTATAGCAGACCTATAACAATTCTCATGAGGCCACATAGTTTATCTAATCTACATTTAAAGAAGTCTCTTTACAGCTTCTCCATTTTTGTCACTTTGAAAGTATAGAAGCAGCATTCAGAAAATGCATAGGTTGTATCTGAAAAAGTTGCAATGTGTATCCAAGAAAAATAGCTCATTTTCTTTATGTAACTCTCCAAAATCCCGATTGTATTCAAAGTAATTTTTATCTATTTTTATTACAACCTACCATTATTTATTGCACTTAGAAGTAATCATTAACATTAATATTAGTCATGGTTGTAAGTATATTTCAGCATTAGTTTACTTGAGGAAAATTCATATGTAAATATTTTATAAACTATATTTTGTAAGAACATCATTTTACTAACTTAATAAAATAATACATTTCACATTAATGCATATCTTTCATTTCCCTAACTATCAATTATCTCCACAGACATTGTTAGTAATTTTAAGTTTCCTGCACTACAAGGAACTAAAATGGAAAAATTTCATTCAAGTGTAATTTCATCATTTTCATTCAAGTGTAATTTCAAGCATTAAAATGTACCTGAAATAGTTTATAGAATTAACAAAGAAACAAATAGTGTTAGAAAGTAACAGCCTATATATGTATAAAAACAGAGATTGAATATTTAATGGAAAATGAAGGTAAAATTTTGTTTTCAATGTCATATAACTAAATTTGTAAAATACATTCTGCATTTTATGAATTAAGTATTTTAATTGATAGATACATCTCTAAATCCTCATAAATAAAATACACTAGCTATCCTTGAAAATTAGAAAATCTTGTCTTAGTTTCAGTATACTTAGAACATGCTCTGATTTCCTTTGAAATTCATTTAATATGACAAACGTAACCTAATGGGAGAATGCAGGAATGAATTCTCTGAATCCCACAGAGAAAGGATTCAGTAAATTACATTTGAGTGAGATATAGGTTTTGATGTTAAGAATGAAATAGAATCCTTGACCAGTTTTGTATTTTTGAGTTACTTTGGACAATCAATTTGAAAAATGTCTTTGGGGAATGTTCTAACGTGAATTTTCATTTTATTTGGAATAATAATATGTTGACCACAAAAAATATATTTTTATATTTAGAATTAAAGAGGAAAATTTATCCTCAGACAGTGAGAATGGTCTTTTTCCAATTTCCTGTAGAATCTGAAATGGACTTCCCATTGAGATCATCATGGTATTTACCATCATCTCTCCATTAACCTCTTCTTCTCTCATGTCCCTTTAGCTCTTAGTGGGGGGAAACATTGGCACACTTTGATACCTTTAACACATGATTTCTTTGTTTTCCAATGGCAGTCTACCCAGTAAATCTGTGACCATCTACCTAGAAATCACTTTGGCAAGAGTGGCCAAGAGTGGCCATGGCCCCCAGGTGTCATTCACTGCTAGAAACCAGCCAGACCAGAGCTTGCTATGCTCATTCTGTAAACAGCTGTTTCTCAAATTTTCATGTGCATTACTCATCACTTCTAAAGCTTAAACTTGAGAATTTCAGTCTCTGACCACAGCCTACAATTTTTTCAATTTACTTCTTCCTGAGGGCTATTAAATATGGTCCCATCTTCACTCCAAACATGAGAAACACACACTCCTCATCTCACAAGAGAACCTCTTTAGTTTTGTCTGTCACAATTTGTTCTGTATGTCTTCATATGGTGGGATGGAGAGGATCAACCATTAAAGAGTCTATTTTCCACTGTTACTCTGTTGAAAGTATTTTGATATTTTTTTCCCCTTATGCACTTTATTCAGACTTAATTGACTACTTATTATGCTCTTTAATGTGATAGTAAAATGCCTTCAGAGCTTAGGTGAACAAAATAAATGTTAGAAGTTGCAAAGGTGACTAGAGAGTATATGTTCCACCTGAATGCATAAAATGTCTTTCTTAAAACATTGTTATACTGGTTTTAATAACACAGGTCAGTAGCTGCCAATGAGAAACACCAGTCCATCCTTTTTCCTGCTTTTTGCACTCTGTATGCTATTGTTGGACTGTGCATTTTTTCTTGTTGGAATGACTTTACTTCTATCTGCATATGTCCAAACAGAAATTGAATCAATTAGGCTTAACTTGGCTGTATACAAGTGAGAAATAATACAAAGGATATTTAAACCAAGTTTTCTTTTTTCCTCACACACACAAATCAGAGAAAGGAATACAAGGTGAGTGTGGTAATTCTGTGCACAGGAGAACCGAGTCTTTTAATTGTACACTACCTGGAAGGGCATGAGACTCAAATCAAGATTGCTTCAGACTTGTCCACAGACTTGGCAGAACAAAAAAGAGAGGTCATGAAAATAATGCCCTTTCATCTGAGTCAGAGCACATGTAAATGATGTTACAATAAGACTCATCCTAGTTGCAATGGATCCTGCAAGGTAAAACCCTTAATTTTGCCACTTTACTGCCTGGTATAAAGTTGGAAAGTGAAAGTCACTCAGTTGTGTTGGACTCTTTGCAGTCCCCTGGACCATACAGTCCACGGAATTCTCCAGGCCAGAATACTGGAGTGGGTAGCCTTTCCCTTCTCCAGGGGATCTTCCCAACCCAGGGGATTGAACCCAGGTCTCCCTCATCACAGGCAGATTCTTTACCAGCTGAGCCACAAAGGAAGCCCAAGAATACTGGAGTGGATAGCCTATCCCTTCTCCAATGGATCTTCCCAACTCAGGAATTGAACCAGGGTTTCCTGCATTGCAGGTAAATTCTTTACCAACTGAGCTATCAGAGAAGCCCAAAGTCATTCAGTCATGTCCATCTCTTTGTGACCCCATGGACTATACAGTCCATGGAATTCTCCAGGCCAGAATACTGGAGTGGGTAGCCTTTTCCTTCTCCAGGGGATCTTCCCAACCCAGGGACTGAACCCAAGTCTCCTGCATTGCAGGCGGATTTTTTTACCAGTTGAGCTACATGGGAAGCCTAGAGCTTCATTTTTTTTTTTTCTTTTTTTGATAGGGATTGCAATGAATCTTTATTTTTTTTTTCCTCCCTTTTATTGTTTTTGTCATACAATGCCATGATATCACCATGGGTTTACACATGCTCCCCCTCCAGAAACCCCTCCCTCCTCCCTCCCTTCTCCCTCCCCCCCGGGAAATCTCAATGCACCAGCCCCGAGAATCAATCCTGGGCTGGCGATTGATTAGACATATGATAATTAACATGTTTCAATGCCATTCTCCCATATCATCCCACCCTTTCCCTCATTCACAGAGTCCACGAGTCTATTCTATACATCTGCGTTCCTTTTGCTGTCTCGCATGTTGGGTTCTCATTACTGTCTTTCTAAATTCCATATATATGTGTTAATATACTGTATAGGTGTTTTTGCTTCATTTTTAAAGAAGGAGAGAGTAGATATTTCTTAGGCAACTAGTAGTCACTGCCACAGCTCCCATACACACATTTCTGCTTTCTGTAATTTCCTATATCCAATTCTCAGAGTTACAGATACTGAGAGTCCCTCAAGGATTTCACAGCTACAGAAGTCTACAAAAGGTTTTCTCTTCATTCTTGCTCTAAGTATTCTACATCTCTAAACTAAAAAGAACTTAACTATGTCGTCTTAAAGTTATGTAAAAATTTGTGTCTGCAACTATAGGTATCTGAGGATGCCGACACGTCTCATCCACTTTCTTGGGAAGTTTTTATATTCAGCTTTTTGTTTGAAAGTGCTTTGGATATGAATGAAAGTGTGACAAATTATTATCCAAATACAACTAACTGCTTTTGGAGATTCCACAGTGACTTAAAGTAGTACCTGATACAGTAGAAATTTTCACAGCATAGTGTTTCTAGACAGAACTGGAACATAAAGGGAAGGAGAGGGTTCTTATTTATTTTGTTTCGTGTTTGTTTGAATTCTGTTTTACTGTGAAGGGCTTAATGACTCAGAATTTACCAGTTTTGACTTCGGAAAATGGACACTGTTATGGCATCGCTACCCCTACTATCCATAATCAAACAGTGAGGTATAAGTCATTACAATGAATAAAGTGGTATAAGCTTCTGACAAATCAAACGATCAAAAGGCAGGCTCTACTGCTAAGGGAAGAAAGAAAACACAGAGAATGGGGAAGAAGGACTTGAGGCCACCTGACTGCAATCATCTAATAGCCAGGATTTTTCTTTGCTTACTTTATAAGATATCACATTTAAACATCCATATTACTGGATTCAAATAGACGCAGGGAACTGAGGTACTGAAGCAAGTCTATTGCCACTAGCAATAAGCAGTTATCCGTTGTCTTAATCCAGATATTTTGTTCTTCCAGAATCTAAAGATCTGCAGGCCTGAGGCACTGGTATTTATTGGGCACCTGTTGAACTTAGGAACTAAACTGACTCCTTGCATTCCCATCCAGAGATACACTGTACCATTTTCCTTTCCAACAAGGCTACTCAACCCTAGGGTTTAGCTGACAACTGAATCAAGCATTATTTTCTTAATTGTTCTTTGCTTTTTCTCTAAGAAACATTTTTTCCTGTAAGTATGAAAGTATTAATAGATATTCCAACTAATTTCCCTTATACAATTTAATTTTTTAATAAATGTCCTTAATTTTCCTCTCTTTCTGTGAAAGTTCTATTCTCATTCTATATTTTTGGCCTTCTAAAAAATACACCTATATAATTTTTTTCTAGGGATAACTGTGGTAATAAAAACACTATGCCTTTAGGTAAGGGAAACATAAAGCCACTAAATACCTAGGCCACGATGTTATGCTGGTTAATGGCTTGATACAGTTAGTATTCTTAGGGTATTTGCAAATATCAAAGTGAAGTCAAATAATAATCAGCTTTCATTTCAGTTTACAATGTATCATAAACTAATAAGCATTAAATTCAATGGTGAATTCATTTCAAAGAGTTTAAATGCGTAATAAATATATTTATTCTTCTAGAACTCAATAAAAGTACTTTTTAAATTTGAAATAAAAGGTGTTTATGTCATATTTAATCAATATTTTGTTACATTACACATACACAAGTATGATCTCACCCAACATTTAACATATACTGTATATAAGATAAATATCTCATATATAGTCTAAGACTGAGTTATTGATGTTATATTGTTGTTCAGTCACTCACTGGTCTCTAACTCTTTGCAACCCCATGAATTGCAGCACACCAGGCTTCTCTGTCCTTCACTATCTCCCAGAGTTTGCTCAAGCTGATGTCCAAACTGATGAGGGTGAAAGAGGATGTTATATATAGTATCATAATAAAATTATACATTATTCTGGAGAAAGTTCATAGAACTCTGTAAATTTTCTAATAAGTATGCAGTGGTATATCTGGTTTCAAATATAGCACATTTTAATATCAAGTTATAATGACATCAAATGAAAATAGTTTCACTGACCTGAGACCACTGCAATATTTCCTAATAGGATAAAGATGAAACTGAACTTTATAAGATAATTTTAATAGACTAATGCTTTGGGTGGTTCATGAAAGAAATATTTTCTTAATGATGTTATTATTCTCCATCCTCTCCAGTCTCTTCCTCTTCATATTTAACCTCTTCCTTGTGATTATGCCCATGGCAATCTGAATTTAACCTCAATTTTGCTCACAAAACAGCTCTCTAAAGTTCGCAATTGTGTTCAAATTGAAAAACCCAATGAGACTGTGTTTGATTCCTATTATACCTCTCAATATTGACACTTGCAGACACTCTTATATTTAGTGAACTATTTTCCTTCTGTGTTTTCTATGACTTTGCATTCACGTGTATTTTCCCCCTACCTTCTTGCTGATTCATCCTCCTTCTCAGTTCCTTTGTAGCCTTATTTCATGTATCAGACAAATGTCTATATCCCTAAAGGTTTAATAGCAGTCCTCCTCTTATCCTTCTGTCTTCCCCTTTTATGCGGTGTTTTTTGTGTCCATGACTCTTATGACCATCTATATACATGAATCATGAGTCAGTTATCCTCACTACAGATGTCTCCTTCAAGCTCTACATCCCTATACCCAACTTCTTATATGAGAAATCTTCCTAAGTATTTCAGGACCTTAAAATCTCAAAGACATCTTCAAATCTGGCCTTCTTCTACTCCATTCTGATTGAGTCATTTAAATCAGAATTCTAGCATAGGTTCTCTGTGCCATTACCTCTCTTCCTCACATATTCAATTCTTCATTATGATGAACTGCCATCCTAATCCTCTAAATGTTTTTTTCAGTTCCTCTCTTCCCCATTTCAGTTATCACAATCCTAAACCAAATTACCATCTTGCCACAATTCATAGTTGTGACCCATAAAAGCCTAATTGATACACAGAGATTCATTCTTCCCTCACTCAAAATTCATTCTCCACACTGAAATCAGTGTGCTGCTTATAAAGCTGAAATCTATTTATGTCACACTTGAATGTTCATATTACATAAATACACCAATCTCCAGGTTTAAAATGCTGCAATTGCTACACAATGGCCTTAAGGGAAAAAAAAAAAAAGACAAAATTCCTTAACACTGCTTCCCTTCTTTCCTCTCTAACATCATGTCACATTAATTTTCCTCTTTGCTCTAATTGCTCCAATTTCTTTTACCTGACATGCATCACTCGGCAAGAGGTATTTATACATCCTTAGCCTCACATTGGAATTTTCTTTACATTTATCCTTAGCTGGTATACAAATTAGGAAGATTTTGGCTTGGTAAATCAATCATTCTCTGCCACTTTTCTCAGTTTTATAATATCAAACTAAAATGTAATCTTAGTATTGCCAATTTTTGTATCAGAGTACCTTTACATTATCTCAACTTTGGAGGAAAATGAATACATAATACTACAGCTTAAAATTTCCAAATTAAAATGCAGAAAAGGATTACTTCACAGCAGTTGCTACATGTAAAATGACTATTATAGTAACATACAACCACTTTGAAAAATATACTAGCTAAAGGTCAGCTTTGCATACCACATCTGCAGAGCAAGCTATTTAAACATGAAAATGATTACATAGCCTACAATTTTTGTTCATGAATTTTTCTCTCAAATAATTAAAAGTGAAAATATTTTTTTAGGCCAAATGTGTTCAATTTGAAAATATAGCAGAACATAAGGGATATGGACAAAATATTTATATGTCCCTGTTCAATTAATTGGGCTTCCCTGGTGGCTCAGATGGTAAAGAATTGGCTTGTAATACAGGTTTGACCCCTGGGTTGGAAAGATCCCCTGAAGAAGGGAATGGCAACCCACTCTAGTATTCTGGCCTGGAAAATTCCATGGAGAGAGAAGCCTGGTAGGTTGCAGTCCCTGGGGTCACAAGAGTTGGACAGGACTGAGCGACTAATGGCAGTAGCTAAAAGACAAAGAAGGGAAAAGCTCGCAAAAATGGAACAAAGGAAGATCCAAGGACTAAAGAGAGGACCTCGGGTAAAACAAAAAGCCCTCCTGGTTAGTCCAATTTACATAGGGCAGGCTCAGAGGGAGGAGAAAAATCATATAAAAAGAGGAGTAAAATTGAGCTGGGGGCTTCTCTTCTCTTCAGTCTTTTGGGTAGGCCCACCCTCATGCCTGCAGGATGCATTTTCTTTTGCTTGCCAAATAAAACTGAGCTGTAACACTGATCTGTCCATCACGTCAAATTCTTGCTGCAGCAAGACAGAACTGAGGAAATTACAAACTCCCCCAACATAAATATTTATAAATTTCCACGGCATAATATATTGAAAAATAACCACAGCAAGGATGTATATTCTGAAGTGGGCTTTTTTAGTTTCTGTTTTCCGTATAGATTTCATGAACAGTCAATCTAAAAGTTCCTGCCTTTCCCACTGATTTTCACTGACTCACCAACTGGAGGCTCCGTGCACCAGCCTAGACAAGAGTAACTGAGACATCCAGCTATTGGCAGGGACAGAGAGCACGATCCCACTTCTGTGTCCTTTCTGAAGGTGAGGCTAGCTAGCAGCTGGAGCTCCTCCTCGCCACACTGTTCAGTGTACTGGCCCTAGAAGGAAGCTTCAGTTTAATTGTCTTAGGAAAGGGCAAAATAAATAAGAAATGGGTGCATTTTTCATATTAGTGTGGCCTTAAAGTGAAAATTATCTTCACTGCACACCAATCCTAAACTCAGTAAGACAAAATAAATAAATAAATTAAATAAATAAATAAAAAGGAAGAAACTGGAAGTACAGATGGTAGGTAGTGAGATCCTCATGTGTTCGTTTTGTTACATGGATTAATAATAAAACTCCATTACAAAATAGAAAACCTAGTACAAATCATTATGGGGTGCTAAGATATCAAGGGTAAATCAGAATCATACCAAGCAAACTAAGCTGTATGATCCTCTTAGAAGTGTGTGTGTATGTATGTGTCTCTGTGTGTGCATTCCCCAGTGTTAGTATTGTTTAAATTCATTGTACCACAGAGTCTGGACAAGCCATTGACCCTATTTAATTCCCTTAGGGCTGTGGTTATCAAGGGAATATAATTTTGCCCTGTAGGGGACAACTGATAATGTCAAAACTAGACATTTCTGAATGTCATCAATGGGGATTTATTAAGACATCTAGTGAGTAAAGTTCAAGGCTACAATGCACAAGACAGTCCTCCCAAAACAAATGAGTCTAGATTCACTATTCCAGGAGTACTGAGGTGGAGGAACCCTTCTCAATCTACCTGCTAGATAGATCACAGCAACTTTTGGTATTTAACTACTGGATTAAAAACGTAGCAAGAAAATTTTGAATTTTTAGAAAACAAGATCACTCACCCCAAAGAATGTTCAACTTAAAATAGACATACAGGGATTCCCTGGGGGTCCAGTGGTTATCACTCTGCCTTCCAGTGCAGGGGGTGCAAGTCTGATCCCTAATTGAGGAACTAAGATCCCACAACTCACGCTGCTGCTGCTGCTGCTAAGTCATTTCAGTCGTGTCCACTCTGTGTGACCTCATAGATCGCAGCCCATCAGGCTCCCTCGTCCCTGGGATTCTCCAGGCAAGAACACTGGAGTGGGTTGCCATTTCCTGCTCCAATGCATGAGAACGAAAAGTGAATGTGAAGTCGTTTAGTCGTGTCAGACTCTTTGCAACCCTGGTAGGACTGCAGCCTACCAGGCTCCTCTGTCCATGGGAATTTCCAGGCAAGAGTACTGGAGTGGGGTGTCATTGCCTTCTCTGCCACACCCCACTGGGTGTGGCCAAAAATTCCAAAAGTAAATAAATAAAATAAAATATACACATAAAACACTACAAAGGGAGTTCCCTGAAGATCCAGTGGTTAGGGCTTTGCACTTCCATTGCAGGGGGCTCAGATTCAATCCCTGGTAGGAGAATTGACATCCTGCATATTGTGCAATGTGGTGAGAAAAAAAAAAAACTACAAGAATATACTATTCAAAATTATAGCCAATTAAAGAAAAACTACAGAAATATTAAGATTTCAGTTATTACTACATTTCAACTCTTTTTGAACTATCAGGTCTCTGTTAGTCATAACTGGTCATCTTAAAATTAAAAGAAAAAATATTATTTTGTGAAACATGTATACTTTGGATGTACATGATGAAAATAAAACAAATAGCCTGGGACAGTAAGATGTTATAAATATAAAATTCTGTTCAAGCAACTAGCTTTTAGGAAGTACTTCATTAATCCTCACACTATGCCCACAGGGTAGGTGATAATAATTATTGTATCTGCTTTATAGTTTTAGAGAACCTGGTCACACAGAGGTTAATTACTTAGACAAGTTTAATTTGAGAGTTGGTTACAGGACTGGGGCTAATACACCAATCTTATAACTTCAAATTATAAACTATTCCTTTTAGTTTAAAAAAGTATAGTTAAAATACTGTAGTTTTCATTATGGTATTAGCAATTAAATTTTACCATGTGTCCTAGAACTAATTTTATTTAACAACTCAATAAATTTCAATTGAATGGCTATTAGATATATATAGGGTATTGTGCTTATTATCAGAATCTATCAGTAGCGATTGGAGGAAGGGTCTTGCAGGTCTAGATGGGTGTGCATGCATGCTTAGTCACTAAGCTGTGTCCAACTCTTTGTGGCCTCGTGGACTGTAGTGCTCTAGGCTCCTCTATCCATGGGCTTCTCCAGGCAAGAATACTGGAGTAGGTTGCCATGCCCTCTTCCAGGGAATATTTCCAACGCGGGGATTGAACTCACATCCCCTGCTTCTCCTGCATTGGCAGGAGGATTTTTTACCACTACGACCACCTGGGATGCCCAATTCAAGATGGAAAAAACCCAGTTTTCCAAATCTTTCTTGTCCTCCTCTGGGGAAGTGTCATTGTATTCAGTAAGTTACCCTTGCATGTTGTCTCCATAGATCCACATCTTTGGAAATGTCAAATCATGTATTTATTTTTCTATTATAGCATAAGCCTATGTATTTACTAGCTGGTAATGATTTTCAGAATACCTATTATTTATAGATTTCATCCCTTTCTAAGTGGAAGTTTAGATAGAAAAATTTCGGTAATTACGTCCTATTACGGTAACAACTAACACTTAAGAAGTATAGCTTCCTTGTTAATTATTATTGTTGTTATCAAAACTTCCTAGGCCAGGAATTGAATGAATGCTTATTGAGCTAAATTTTGTTAGGAGCATCATTTTTCCCCCTCACTGCTTTGGCTTACTGGGTAACTTTGGCTACTAAATTTGCCCCTACCCCTCCGCTCCCAATCCACTTTCCAGGGAGGATAACAATATATCTGTTCCAGTTGCTTTTTTTTTTTTTTATGTAATCAATGCTTTTTTTATTTATTTATTTAATTTTCTTTACTTTATTGTGTTGCTTTTGCCATACATTGACATGAATCTGCCACGGGTATACATATGTTCCCCCTCCAGAACCCCCCTCCCTCCTCCCTCCCGATTCCCTCCTTCTGGGTCATCTCGGTGCACCAGCCCCGAGCATTAACCCTGGGCTGGCAATTGATTTCACATATGATAATTAACATGTCTCACCCTTGCACGTTCCAGTTGCTTTTAATAGTGGACCAGGTTTCCTTCAGCATATAGATCATAACATTGAACTAATCTTGCTCTTTGATCTTCTAAAGTGTTCCCAGCAATACAATTCAGCTCCCCAGTTAAGCTAACAAGCCAAAATTAACCTAAAATTTTTAAAAATTTATGATTTTATAATGAAGTAAATGCTATTTTACCACCTCCTTTATATTATTATATTCAATATATAGTTTACATTCTATTAATATTTCTAAATGATTTCATCAACTGAGGTAATAAAATATTGGTTACAATTTTAGGTTCTAGGAAGCAAAATAATCAACTTGGTACCTTGGGCAACTTCTTCAATCTGTCTGTGTTCTTTCCTTATCTGTAAAATAGAGATGATGGTAATAATATTACTCACATTATACAGATTTTGTAGGAATTAATTGAGTCAATCTATCATAATGAACTTGGAATTGTACCTAACACGAAATGAGCAATCAATAACATTATTGATTATAAATCAATATAGTCTTAATATTGCAATATTTTCTAATATAAAATGCCCATTTAATTATTTTAAATGCCTTGGTATTTCCACTCTTGCTTTGGCCTCTTTATGCCATGTACAGTAGACATTGATTTTTTAAAAGAAAATTAATATAATTAAAGCTGTATTTTTGGTTTTTCACTATGATGTTGAAGGATACACAATTGAACACACACTAGAACAAGAGAGGCCAGCTTAGGGGTTAATGACATAGTGCAGCTATGGAGAATAAGAGATTAAGGTGAAATAATAAAAGATTAAGCGACCTAAAAATAGCCTGCAGAGGCAAAGTTTTAGAATGTAACTACTGCTTCTTTTGATTGATCTCCAAATAAGAAAGTGAACATTTCCTTAGGACTCAATCTGGAGAGAGAATTTGTCTCTTCCCAAATATCTTTCAAAAAAACTAAGATCATGGCATCTGGTCTCATCACCTCATGGCAAATAGATGGGGAAACAAAGGAAACAGTGACAGACTTTGTTTTCTTGGGCTCCAAAATCACTGCAGATCGTGACTGCAAACTTGAAATGAAAAGATGCTGGCTTCTTGGAAGAAAAAGTATGACCAACCTAGACAGCATATTGAAAAGCAGAGACATCACTTTGCCAACAAAGGTCTGTCTAGTTAAAGCTATGGTTTTTCCAGTAGTCATGTATGGATGTAAGAGTTGGACCATAAAAAAAATCTGAGTGCCAAAGAATAGATGCTTTTGAACTGTGGTGCTGGAGAAGACTCTTGAGAGTCCCTTGGAGTGCAACGAGATCAAACCAGTCATCCTAAAGGAAATCAGACCTGAATATTCATTGGAAGGACTGATGCTGAAGCTTAAACTCCAAAATTTTGGCCACCTGATGTGAAGAACTGACTTACTGTAAAAGACCCTGATGCTGCAAAAGACTGAAGGCAGAAGGAAAAGGGGACAACAGAGAATGATATGGTTAGATGGCATCACCAATTTGATGGACATGAGTTTGAGCAAGCTCCAGGAGTTAGTGATGGACAGGGAAGCTTGGCGTGCTGCAGTCCATGGGAACGCAAAGAGTCAGATATGACTCAGCAACTGAACTGAACTGATGTGTATGATTGGAAAAGGCTAACATGATGAAACTGTTTGATAGTGAAGACAATTCACTGCTATTTGATAGGAGCATCATTTTCCCCACTTATTTCTTTGATAATATATTTGCAAAAGCAAATCCCCAAGAAGTCAGTGTTTGAAATAGCATTTCAGTTCCTTGGTGGCTCAGACTGCAAGTGTCTGCCTACAATGCAAGAGACCTGGGTTCAATCCCTGGGTCAGGGAGATCTCCTGGAGAAGGAAATGGCAGCCCACTCCAGTATTCTTGCCTAGAAAATCCCATGGACACAGGAGCCAGGTAGGCTACAGTCCATGGGGTTGGAAAGAGTCAGACATGACTGAGCGACTTCACTTCATTTTAGGCACTCGCATTGAAAAATATTATAAATATGTGTCGTTCACTTACAGTTAACTTTGTCTAGTGAATTTCAGAAAGATCTTACAGATTCAAACATAACATCAAAAAATTAAATTTAAAATAATTAAGAACATATTCTGCTTCCAGTTTGAATATGAAAATCTGCAAGACTAAGTGTTCACACTAACAAAAACATGACAATCTAAGTAAGATATAAAATTATAGCTTTGCTTAAAATAAGAAAAAGTTGAAGACTCAAAGAAATCTAGCTAAAATAAGTTCCAGAAAGAGAGAAACTTGTCATATGAGAGCTTTGTAATTGAGGAACTGTGAGTAGATAACCTAAGGCCACTATGATAAAATTCTGTGAAAGCAGCAGAACTCAAGAGACTTTGGGTATCTGCTCTGGGTGGGCCAGAAAGATTATAATCCCAGAGTCCAGGCACCAAGTGAATCTACATCCAGCAGCTACCTCTCACGCAGGTGTTTGCTAACTGTTCAGTGGAATCTGCCGAAAGCTGCAGCATAGAATGGGAGTTGAGTATCTCCATGTGTTATAATCTATCCATCACATGCAAGGTAACTATCCTCAGAATGCAACCAGGAAAAGCAAGAGAGCTGCGAAAAATAGATGAGAGAAATTCCAGGCTTTCATTTGGAAAAAAGAAAAGAAATTGGAGACTGAAGTAGAAGTGCCCAGAGAAGGCATTCTAGGAGTTCACAGACTCCTGTCCTCTGAAGTCGAAAGGATTCTGAGGCTGAAAAAGATAGTGAGTAGGTGGAGACACTAGACAGCAGAATCACCTACTGCTCTGCACACTGCAGGTTTGGCTAAATTTAAATAGGGATCTTGAATCCCTTCAGCACTCAGTTCGCTAGCCTAGTGAAATAAAAGTTCTAATTTAACCACTAAATTATCCAGAGTAATAGAGAGGACCTCTTTCTACTTAGGATATAGCAATCCACAGAGACTTCTGCTCTCATTCTAGCAATGAAAGAAAAAAGACAAAATACATAAGCATATATTTTTTTGAATCCAGCAGAGAGCTGAAGTCATACGGCAACCAAGTAAACCATTGTCATGAAGAAAGTTCAAATTATCATATAAAGTATCCTCAAATTTCTACCATAAAATCCTGATCGGCATGAAACTCATGTCTGTATTCTATCATCATTCTTCTTAAGTCTGAAGCATTAGTCCTCTTCTGTCCTCAACCTCATAACACCATTCAGCTACCATCCTATTTCTCTGCTCATTTTATGTGAAAGATTTTCAAAAGACATATTTGGACTCCAGCGAGAAAATCTGTAAAGAAAACCAGTCTGTCTGTGGTAGATGGATTATTGAGGTGAAAGAAAACAAAGAAATCAGAAAATTATGGTTATTTCAGGACTTTGGAGAAATCGAATATTAAGATTTTTGAGCAGAATTTTCTAATAAACTAGAACAGATATCCAAAGTTAATTAGATCTTCTATATTGATAGACAATGCCTTCAAGGTCTGCCCATGTTGTTGCAAATTTTCTTCTTTTTCATGACTAAAATTCACAAATATTTATATATAAGTATATATATTCATTCCACAATGGGCTTCCTTGGTGGCTCAGATGGTAAAGAATCTGCCTGCAGTGAAGGAGACCCAGGTTTGATCCCTGGGTTGGAAAGATCTCCTGGAGGATGAAGTGGCAACCCACACCAGTACTCTTGACAGAGAATCTCATGGACAGAGAAAACTGGCAGGCTATAGTACGTGGGGTCACAAAGAGTCTGACATGACTGAACAACTAACACACTCATATTCAACAATGAGATTTTGCCTCATGCCTATTAAAATGTCTATCATCAAAAAGTCAAGAGAACAGTGCTGGAAAGGATACAGAGAAAGTATGGAGTTTTCTTTAAAAATTATAAAAATAGAACTACCTTATAATAGGGCAATTCCACTTCAGGGACTATATCTGAAGGAAGAAAAAACATTAGGTCATAAAGAGATGTCAGCACCTCCCCCCCCCGTGTCATAGCAGCATTATTTACAATAGCAAAGACATGGAAATGACCCGAATGACCACTGAGGGATTAATGGAGTTCAGTTTAGTTCAGTTGCTCAGACATGTCTGACTCTTTGCGACCCCATGGAGTTAGATATTTTTAATTAATGGAGTTAGATAATTAATGGAGTTAGATATTTTTAATTGACATATTTTGAAGGTGAGTCAACTTGAAGAATTATTGCACTTCCTTTTCTATGTTGTATGATAATATAAAACCTCACAGCTGTCTTTCAATTTTGTATTTCTTCCTTAAAAGTGACAATATATTGCCTTGATAGCACATTCTCATAAAAAGCTTTTGATGAAGCTTCTGGTATTGTAAAATATTTTTTATTTTATCTAATATTTTCTATATTTAGAATAAATTGCAGATACTTACTAATACATTGAAATACCTTATGGAAGTATTTCCATGTTTTCATTTTACATTCACAGGAGAAACTGAGTTTTCAGTTCAAAATGAGCTCCTACAGTGTTATTTTACAATGCTAACCCATTAATGATGCACAGTTTTACTAATAAGCACCATTAATGAATATTAATATCATTAAGTTTACGCTGAGATTTTCACTTAGTTATATAACTTGACAAAATGATCTACAGGCATTAAACAAAATTTATAGTTAAGATAGATTAAAGTTCTCCATAAGTGATGTTTTGTAATAGATAATAATGGATTGCATATATACTATTAGAAATCTTCAAAATAGATATCCAAGAGAATAATTACATTTTAAAAACTCTTATCAGGAAAGAAAAATTTGATAAAACATTTAAAGTCACTTTTAAATGAAATTGACAGCTCTTTATTCTCAGGTTTGCATTTCTGATACAATAAATGTTACTCAATTGTGAACTTGTATTAACAAACTAATTCACAACGTATTTGAGCAATGGGACAGGTAATAAGCTTGAAAAGATCATTTGTGACTTCATCATTTGAGAAATCATCCAGGCAGGTTGAAATTCATAGGGTCTTTTTGACATTCACAGTCACCAAGTTCGTACCACTGATATCAGAGATACTTGATATCCTCTGGTGTAGTGAGTCACCCATGAATTTTTGCTCCCCATCCTGAATATGCTTTCTATATCCTATAAGTCATTCACATATATGAAAATCAGCTATTAATTAATTATCTTCACCCGGGACATCATTCTAATTCATATGTAAATACAAAATAATGCATAAACTATTTTGTGCATACTTTTAATGTAAATAAAATTATCCAGGAATTCAGTCCTATATAAATTTAAAGAAGACTATTCTTAATTTTGTTGTCAGTGTTACCAAAGTTATTCATTATTTGACACATGATCCTACATCATACTGTTTGTAGTGTTTGCATCACCAGGAAAATGTCTTTGTGTATGTGCAGGCTAAGTTGCTTCAGTCGTGTCCTACTCTTTGCGATCCTATGGACTATAGCCTGCCAGGCTCCTCTGTCCATGGGATTCTCCAAGCAAGAATACTGGAATGGATGAATCTTCCCAACCCAGGGACTGAACCCATGTCTCTTATGTCTCCTGCATTGGCAGGAGGATTCTCCACCACTAGTGCCACCTGAGAAGCCTGAAGATGTCTTTATTGATCTGCATTTGTCGCTTTTACATTTAGAGTTAATCGACATGTAGGTCAAGCACCTGACTACTTTATTATGTTATGCTGTTTAGTGCAGGCATTCATACATTGAAATCTGACTCATCTCTTATTTATTTTTCTTTTACATCAAAATTAGTGCATACTACTGATTTAGAATGCTTGAATATCCTTAGGTGATAATTTCTATGCATCTCATTTCAGTGTATTAAAAGGAATTCTAAATGTATTTATTGTGAAGAGGAAACAGGGGGTCTGATAGGATTGAGAAATGATCCAGAAGTTGTTTTCATACAATATGGAACTAGCACAAGCTCTTTTCTAGGAAATATTAAAAAGAGCAAATAAATGCTACTATATTGAACTTTCTGTCCTCTGATTTTAAAAATACATAAATAAGCATGTAAACAATTACTATACAAAATGCACCAGATCACTATTTTTAATTTCTTAGATTGACCTACAAGACTGACAAAACGTAGCATGAAGAACTTTATATCTTTATTTTTCTTATACCCTACAAGCCATTCTAAGCTCAGTTGACCATATGATAGTCCCCCAAATTTTTCATAGTTCCTTGCTCACTCTGATTCTTATTGCCTCTTCAAACAAATCTCTTCTTTCCATTCTCTGCATCCTTAAATCTTGCCCATCTTTCAATACTAACAACAAAATAAACTTTTTTCTATGCAGAACTTTTCCATACCCACATTCAAAATCAATTCAAATCTCTTCTTAGACAAGAAACCAAGTTATTTTTACATCTGCTATTGAAATAATATTCTGTCATACAATAACTTTATTATTTCATTCTTTCCTGCAGATCTGGAACCAGATCTGAAGAGTCAGAGTAAATAAATAGGAGGGTCATCTCACTCTTGCTATTCAAACTGTGGGCTTCACACTGAGACCATTTTTATTACCTGGAGTTCTGCTGGAAATGCAGTTTCTCAAACTCTATTCCAGACCCACTAAATCAGAAAATGTATTTTAACAAGACAATTTGGGTTGTATGTTTTCTTTTTTAAAAAACTTTTAATTTTGTTTTGAGGTGTAGCCGATTAGCAGTGTTCTGAGAGTTTCAGGTGAACGGCAAAGGGACTAAGACATACATGTATATGTATCCATTCTCCCCCCAGATCTCTCATCCAGGTTGCTGCATAGGTTAAATGTTTTCACATTAACATTGAGGAGCACTATTCTAGTCTACCTCAATCAATTTGCAGGTAAAGACCCTTTGTCCATAGAGAATTCATGGACATCTTTGGGACCACCAGTATCTTTTACATAGGTTTTAATATACAGTTATTAAATTGAGAGACGTAGGTAGTTCGAATAGGAAAAATGGGTCCAAGATAGCAGAGAATCTGGTGACTGAAAGGACCATGGGCAGGGCAAACAAAGAAAGGAAAAAGTCCATGAAAGAGAAAGCCGGAGTGAGAATCTGTGGCAGGAAAACGTGCCCAACATGCCCCCTCCCTGATTGCTCCCAGTACAAGCCCTAGTTTGCATGGGGAATAGCCAATTAGGCTCCGGGGCTGCTTAAGGACGGGAACAAAGGACATAAAAAGGGAAACCTATTTATTTATTTACTTTTAAATTAATTAATTTTTTCTTTACATTATCGTGTTGGTTTTGCAAAGGGACCACTTCCATGGGGGTTGGTTCATTGCCACATCTCTGTGTACTGTATGCTATATGCTGCTTGCTTAATAAAAAAAATCCTGCCTTCTTGAGCTGTCCTCACCTATCATTTCAACTTTTTGCTATGACAAGAGAGGGGGAAAAACACCTGACCTGACAAGCAATTATAAAAATTATCACTATCACTAACATTTTTCAGTTGTGGAAATGCTTTAAAATTGACTGTATTCTTTCTTTATAGTTTTTAATTCATATCTAATTTGCTTATTTGCTTATTTATTTGCTGTAGTAATGATTAGATAATCACAGTATTAGATTTTCCTTCCCAAAATTTTAATACATACTAGTTCATTTGAGAAGAATGGTTCAGTGTCATTTTGGAACATGGTGCACTATTTGAATTGTTATCAAATTAATTAGAATAAATAATATTTAGTAAATTCTAACTAATTCTTATATTAATGCAGGAAACAATCTCTAGATTTGGGCTTTTTCAATATCTTATTGTTTATACTAATACATTATAGAAAACATTAAATTGTACTGGTGAGGATTTTAAATAATACCCCTAGATGGGCTATATAACTTGAGAACTTTATTTTTTTTTTACATATCATATTTTCTTTATTCATTCATCTGTTGAATGAAACAAACTTAAGTTGTTTCTGTATCTTGGCTGTTGGAGAACTTTTTTTACATTAAAAAAAAAAGAATGATGAGACATGCTTTTTGTATAGTATTATATAATAGTATAATGATAACTTAAAATATTCACTAACAGATTTGTGAAAGTTTGAACATAGGCAACTGAAAAGGTAACTTTTGGTAATAATTTTTAATTAACATGGTGACAGCTTTTTGTGCAGGATAATTTTGTATTTTGGCAACTTACTGGGAGTGGAAATTGAAAATTAAGTAGTGGCAGTAGAGCTTCAAGCACAGGGAAAGAAAATAATCTTAGTCTCATCTCTACTTTTTAAAAATAATTCTATTTAGTATCAAGAGAAGCTGAACTGCCACCAGTTTCACTTTAGCTTATTAAAGATATCATGAAAACTCAACTATCAGTTTTGCATAACACAGGAGGAGATCAATATATAATAACATAATGAAATCAAAATCATTATTTTTTAAAGTTATTTTGGCTTTAGAGATTTTGAGAGTGTGCTTTCCAACACGCAAACCTACAAACACAAAACAAAAAACACACTCCTCTTGTTTGAAGCATAATTTTCTAAACATTCTATTGCCTCAAAAAACTCTCTTTCAGAATTCCTTGTAGAAATGGTCTGAATCACCTTTTGAAACAAAAACAAGGCAAAAATTACCAATGAAAACCTGAACTAGCACTTATATTTTTTTGTAAAGCTTATCTGAGTCATAGTATTTTGGGGGCAGGGAAGTAATTGGGGCTTAAAAGTCTCTTTCTAACATTTTGCTATGAAGGTATAAAAAAATGATTATTCTAATGAATAAATATTAAACAAGTGTTTAGTATCACATAAATAAATACAAGATTTAGTTTAAAATGTACATCAATCAGATTATAATCATTAACTGTGTGGAAGTATATCTATGCCATTTTATAATAAAATATGAATCCCATTAATAAATTTACTTAAAAAATAGGCCACCACTTGTTATTTTCTGTGTTCACTTATAGTGTCATAGCTATTACTGCTACATTACTCTTTCCAAATCATGGCTGAAGGCATGGCCACCAAATGATCTATATATATAGATCTATAGATCTATAATACATGTTAGTTATAAAGTACATGAACAAAATTAAAGTTTGCTAACTAGGTATTCACATGACAGATGTGAACACTAGCTATGATTGAAAAGTATATTTCACAATTTAAATTCATTGACCTTATTATAATCAATATTCTGAGGTACAGTACTAAATACAGTATAGAATAATTATGACAGTAATTATTATCTCAGTTTTGCCAAATAATACTTTTTTTTTTTTAGGGATTGATCAAATTTTCGCAATTTATAAAATAGAACTGTCACATTATGGATTTTAACTGCATAGAATCAAGAGTCTTTTATCATGTATAGCTCTTGTCATGGTGCTTAGAAAACAGAACTCACTCAGATGTTAGCTATTTTTTAAGTTACATTTCCAATTTATGGAAATTACCTATTTAGTAATAACTGATTTTGAAAACAGCCTTGGTAGTGTTATATATTATATAGTTTAGTAAATAACACAGGAACAAAATTTACATTGGGTTGAGAGATCTCATGACCATTCATAGTCACTATGATTTGCAAGAAGTTTCTGTAAACAGGTGATTACATTAATGGTTATGGTTAATTACAACGAGAAGATACAGACCGATGTCTCCAAAGTGAAAAGTGAATGATGTAAATCCAGGAAAAACAAGGAGCAAGCATCTCATCTCAGTAGAGTCACATGGAAGAGTTTACTTCTGCTAACAGTGATGCATGACAAGTGTGGAGTACTGTCAACCAGAAACGCTCACCTAAGCTCCAGGGTATTCATTGGGATCGATCAAGTAGGCATGCAGCACAGCACGGTGTGACTGACATTGGCTTCTCAGGCTCCAACAGTCCTGAGTCAAATAGGTGTTCACTCTAAATCACCTTAACTCTCAGATCAGATTGCTATGTCTTGGCCTAAGGCTTCAGGCATCTGAGACCAATCACATCAAGCACAATATTCAAGGGCTGAGACCTCATTTCCCAGAAGTCATCCAATAGGCAGTCCTGAAGACAGGTTGTTCTCCTCAGGTCTGCTGAGTTAATCCTTTACTGCCCAACACCCTTCATTAGTTATCAAATCACTGTGATGGGTGTTTCAATCACTGTGTCCCCATTCTGTCTCTTCTTCCTCTTTTCCATCTCTTAATGACCATCATGATTACAGTGGGGATGCAGAGAAAATCAAGCATAATCTCTGTATTTTAAAATTCTTAATTTAGTTATTTTTACAAAGTCTCTTTTGCCACGTGTGTGTGTGGGGGGGTGGGGTGTTAGTCCCTAAGTCTTGTCTGACTCATTGTGACCCCATGGAGCCTGTAGCCCACCAAGGTCCTCTGTCCATGGGATTCTCCAGGCAAGAATACTGGATGGGTTGCCATTTCCTCCTCCAGAAGATTTCCCAACCCAAGGATCTAACGCAGGCGTCCTGCATTTCAAGCAGATTCTTTACCATCTGAGCCACCAGATAGGCCCTCTCTTTTGCCATATAAGGTAACCTATTCACAAGTTTTGGGTATAGGAATGTGGACTTTTCTGGAAATCCATTATTCTGCATACCATAATATATATATATCTCCTTTCTAAAAAATCCTATATTTCCTTGATTGAAATTTTAATTCCTCTTATCTTGCCTTTTGAACCAATGTTTAATTTAAACTGATGGTTTCTTCAATTTTATGTTTTGCAAAAGTTGATTCTAAATTTCTTTCTATCATTTCTCATTCTTAAGTTTACCAATTCTCTTCTAATACTATTTTCTTATTCATGTATTCTAAACTCTTCATTGCATATATTTTATATATTTGTATTACATATAGAGTGTATACATATATACATGCAGGTTACATTCTTGATAATGAAATTATTCATTTTGAAAACAGATTTTATACTCTCCTGGAGCTGGAGTTCTCATAACTCAAAAGCAATTTGGAAAGTGGTGATAAATACTACACTATTATAAGTTCATGTTGAAACTGACAGGGCTTTGGGAAGCTCCCAGGCACAGAGGTCTTTTTGCCCTCCATTTCTGCTAGGCAAGACTCTAGCTTTGATGACCTTCCCACAATGGGCACGTGTGAACAACTGCTAATCAAGGAAGGAGCAGCCAAGAAATCACCTGAGTCTGTATTAAAGGAACAAGAGAAACTCATCAAGATTAGACCACTAAGAATGCTGCATACATTCGAATCTTGTCAGCAAGCCCATCCTTGAACTATTGCTATAAAACCTCTCATCAAATCCTCCCAGACTGGGACACTGTCAGGGAACATTTGGCAGGAGGCTTCCTGTGTGCTGTTTTCTGATGTCCCTAATCAATACCTGAATATTCAGAGAGGAGTGGAGAGGCTTACCTCTCCCAGGGACAAAAGGAATGCATACGTTCTTAAAATGAAAGTAACTATATACAGCCTTCTTCCCTCTCTGATATGGAAAGTGAGTTTTAC
The DNA here is from genome assembly GCA_007570785.1 of Antilocapra americana. Classification (NCBI taxonomy): domain Eukaryota; kingdom Metazoa; phylum Chordata; class Mammalia; order Artiodactyla; family Antilocapridae; genus Antilocapra; species Antilocapra americana. Next base: position 8,782,013 of record ML663008.1, on the reverse strand, counting down.
AACCCCCCTCTCTTTGAGATGGATTCTAGCCTTATGTTTCCTGGATAAGTTGCAAGATTCTTGATCTTTATCTTTGCTGAAAAGGCTATCTTGTAAGACGGTATATATATGCCCACATTATGCTGAATAAATGTCTTTGCTCCTTCAGAGCTTTGGTCCCTGTGTCTCATTTCTTTTCTCCTCTTCCTTTTTCTCTACTTCTCTCCTTCAGGCCAATCTCATAGAGCAAGGGTCCGTTGTGCTCACTAACCTGCCCGGGCTTTCAAGTCCCCCATGCGAGGGCACCCTGTGCCTAACATGTAGCAATGCAAACCTCGTTTCAGAGGTTTTATTGATTCCTTGCGTAAACTAGGGGATATCGGCCTCTTTTTCTTTCCTTTATTTTCTTATCATCGACTCTGCACCTCCAAGCCCCAGCCCATTAAAGGGCCATAACAGGACACAAAGTTTTCCAGGGAAGGAGCTCACTGTGTTCCACTGTGCCTAGCAAAGCAATAAGCAACCTATTCTTTTCTGAAAAAAGTGTTAGTTGGTCAGTTGTGTCAGACTCTTTGCCAACTCATGACCCCTGGAGAGCTATCCCCAAGGTCCTCTGTCCACGGAATTCTTCAGGCAAGAATACTGGAGTGGGTTGCCATTCCCTCCAGGGATCTTCCTGACCCAGGGCTTAAGCCTGGGTCTCCTGCATTGCAGATGAATTCTTTATCATCTCAGCCACCACCTTATACTTCACCCAAAACTCAGTCCCTGAGATTCGATTTGGCACCAGTGCACAGAGGCTGAGATTTTGGCATCAGTGTGATAGGGAAGAAGATGAGACAAGAGTCCACTTTAGGACGGGTTGTCATGAAAGAATTCTGTGAGATCTGAGTGACTCAAAGGGACTCTAAATTCACACGATCCCATAGAGACAACTCTTTTTTAGTGCAGAGGGATGCAGACAAATCAACTGTTTTCACAAAGAGAGACTTTAGAAGTTTCATTTCTGGCATAAAACCAAAGAACTCTCCCTAGCTGAGGTTAGGGAGAAAGCATCTAAACTTTCAACAGATTTTGATGGCTACATGTGGGTGATATGATGATGCATTTGATAACCCAGGGACATTAGTTATAGAGTAAGTCTATACCCATCTGCCATTTCTTTCCTATATGGTTTTGTTTAAGAAAATAATATTGGTGTGCTGAAAGTTCAGGACAGGTCTGGAGGACTAAACGGAGAGAGATATCATGGAGGCAAACACATTCAGGAAATGTGCAAAAGCTCTTCCACCAAGGCTGATGAGGAATCAGTGTGAAAGAAAGAAACACCCCTGGTGGTAAGAGGCATCACTAGGAATAGAAAACTGAGGCTAAACCCTGAGAGAAAAACTCAGTAGCATCTCGTTACTGGGCAGCGCTATGCTTAGTCTGATGAAGAGGCTGTGTTATCTTGACTTTAAAACATTTGAAATCGGTGGTGAGCTGAACCTAACTAAAACTGAAACAGAGATCAAAACCAGCTCAACTCAAGAGTAGATTGACTCAGTACACTTTCACCCTAATGGCATAACAAATATAAGGCCATACATGTGTTTGGGTTAAATATTGTTAATTTCAATTTCTATTATATGTTCTTTTGTACAAATGATCTGCCATATAATAAAAATATAATTAGAAGGAGAAGTCTATGAACTACAATTAAGATAGAAGTAGCTAATAGAGGAATATATATTGATGATCATATGTTGAAATGAACAAATGAGCTAATTTATATAAGCTAACAAAATAATTTAGTGGAACAGAGAAAAGTGATTTATCAATAGATAGGGAATTTTAGCAGAAATCTAGAAACGCCAAGCAAGAGTCACATAGAAATCAAATATAAATTATAAGATAAGTTGTTGGAAATGAAGAGGTCATTTGATGACCTGGCTATACCTGGAGAAAGAATAAGTGATCATAAAAACAATAATAAGTATCATTCAAAAACACAATGAGAAAAAAAATTAAATTAAATTGACCAAGATCTGTGAGATAATATCAAATATCTTAGCATCCTTACTGTATTTCAAGAAGGACAGTAAAACGGGGCAGAAGAAACACTTCAGGAAATAATGACAGAGACTGTTCTAATCTGATGGATGTCTACCTGCAGTTCCCAGGAGCTCAACACACCTTAAATAAGACAAAAACAAAGACAACCAGACCGAGGCATAGCAAAGAAAACCTTTGAAAACCAGACGAAAGCAGAATCTTGAAAACAGATGTGAGGGGGGCATATCACATTCAGAGAACAACAATACACAAATAATAATTGCTGATATCCGATCTGAAACAGTAGAAGCTAGTGTCAGCGGAATCACACTTTCAAAAGGATACAGGATTAACAAATGTAGAATTGTGTAACATGGGAGAATATCCCTCAAAAATAAAGATGAACTAAATATACTATCCATGTAAGCAAGAATTGAAAGGATTTATCTTCAGCAGATCCACATCCAAGAAATGCAGTGTGCATTCCCATTAACATAAAATTTATATATTGGTCAAAAAAGTCATAATTGAAGATACATAGGGAAATGGTATAACTATAATATGTGCAGAAAATGATTATAATAAAAACCAGGAAAATGTGAGGGAATTATGACATGGAAAGGAACTTGGGATCCCAGAGTTCTGTCATCGCTATTTCTAGACTGCAAATTGTGAAATGTATGTCTACTTTATAATAATTATTAATATGTACCTTATATTTCTGTATATTTCTTTACTATGGAGGCAAACACAGTCTTCCCTGAGTGTACACTTCCTTAACCAAGACTGAGCAAGGAAACAAAATGATGAGAAACATCCCTAGGCCCTGAAACCTGAGAGTACATCTGGAGAGAAAACCTTCACTAGTGTACATATTATAATTCATAATAAAATAAACATTTTATTTTTTAAGTGCCGTAAAGGTCCATTATTTACAAAAACACTATATCAAAGATAATTTATCGATTTATCTATTTAGGTTATATATTTTATTTCAAAGAAATTGAATAGCATAATAAAAGTCAGGGAAATAATATTTGTGTGTGTGGGCTTTTTGTTTTATATCATTTTTTTCATTTTACTTTTTAACTGATAAAATGTAAGGGGAAAATGTCACTGACATGGTAGCTTTAAAAGAGATGTCACTGCCTTCTCAAAAAAATTTAAAACCAGCTATTACTACTAAAAATAGTGTACTGCTTCAATCTGTTTAGTTTGCTTAAGAATTTCATATACGTACCACAAAACCCTTCAGGAATTTGTGGAAAAAATGAACTGCTGAAAGGAGTAGACAGGATGAACAAGCCAAGCTGGCAAGATTATCAATATCCTCCAAGCTAGAAGATAGAATCTGGAGGCAAAAGGTGAACCATGAAGCAGATAGTCACACGTCATTTGGAATCAATTTCGTCTGTGTGGATCCTGGGGAGTTTGGAAGGAGCAGCACCAGGGGATTACACCATCCATGTCCAATGCCAGGAGCTACAGCAAAGAGAAACCCGACATGATGTTAGAGTTATACCCTTAATGCGGCAAGTAGCATCAGCCAAGATGAGATTGTACACTGCCAGAAAGAGGGATATTTTGAGGATTTTCCCAGCAAAGGCAGTTTTAACAAAGAGAGAGAAAAAAAAGAATGTTTCAGAGAAAAGATTAATTGCTTATACTACTCACCGCCTACCCAATTTCCTCAAAATTCACACTTTTTGACTAAAGACTGTGAAATAACATTACCAATAAAATCGCTTTTTGATCATTTCTGTACCAAACCCAAGGTGCTGCAAAAAATGCAATTTTGTAACATTTGATATCTGTTGTGATAAAAATCCCATCTTTTTTAAAGAATGGGCCATTTTTACACATTTTTTCTTTCTGGATTAAGCTTGTGTGTGAGTGCTCAGTCACTTCAGCCATGTCCAACTCTCTGCTATTCTATGTACGGTAGCCCACCAGGCTCCTCTGTCCATGGGATTTTTCAGGCAAGAATACTGGAGTGGGTTGCCTTTTTCCTCCTCCATGGAATCTTCCTGACTCGGGGATTGAAGCCATGTCTCCTGCTTGGCAGGCAGATTCTTTACTGCTGAGAAACCAGGGAAGCCAAGATTCAGCTTAGAATAAACATTTAAAGTTCCTCTGAAAATCCTTCTAGGATTTTAATTGGGGCAGAATTATATATATTTCAATTGGAGGTAGAGCTATCATTTTAAAAACATTGCATTTTCCTATACAGAAACCTAGTATGCCTCACCATATTTTTGAAAACAAGTATCTGAGAAATCAGATTTTCAAAATATGAAAAAAATCATGTACTAATATACCTTCTTTAACATCTCCACCTAAATGTCAAAAAGACATCTCTAAAGTAAATCTTCAAATTGGATTTGGTTGAGGAGAAACCCTGTCCTCGAGTTTCTTCCTGTACCAACTCTTCTCGTCAGTATATGGCGCGTCCATTGTTTTCAGTAGTTGACTCTAATGCCCTTCATCTGACCCTTGATTTTTCCCTTTTCACAACACTGCTAACATCTAAGGACCAGTGCCTTTAAACAGGCTTGACATATATCAAGTACTCAACACATATTTGTTAAAGGAAGAAATCCAGAATTCCTATAGCTTTTCCCTCAAGATTTATTATAAATTCATCCATTTTCTTTCAGATTTATTGTCTCTCTAAAGTCCATTTTTATTCGAAGTACAGATTATGTCACAGAACTGCTTAAACCACCACATAATATATTGTATTTTATTTATTAGTGTTATATTTTATCTGAGTGTGTGTGTGTGTGTGTGTGTGTGTGTGTGTGTGTGTGTGTGTGAGTGTGTACTCGGTTCTTCCCCACTCTTTGCGACCCTGTGAACTACAGCCCACCAAGCTCCTCTGTCCATGGGATTTTCCAGGTTAGAATACTAGAGTGAGGGCTGCCATTTCCTTCTCCAGGAGATCTTCCTGACCCATGGATCAAACCCACGTCTCTTGCATCTCCTGCTTTGGCAGATGGATTATTTACCACTGTACCATGGGTACAGTAAATATTTTGTTAGCTTCTTTTAATATATATACTGCAATCATGTAAGTCAAAATTAAATGTTAAAAATGCTAAATAATCAATATTGATTCTTACCACATTTCTTCCCAGTTGCCTGTCCCCATGCCCTCCTGGATTATCAATCTGTCCAAAGTTTCTTTATGTATTTTCAAGTAAACAACGGTAGAGATTCTGATACCTTCCCTGTGATGTGCTGTGCTCTGCTCAGTAGCTCAGCTGTATCCAACTTTTTGGCACGCTATAGACTATAGCATGACAGGCTCCTCTGTCAATGAGATTCTCCAGGGAAGAGTACTGGAGTGGGTTGCCATGCCCTCCTCCAGATTCCTTCCTTATTTTCTGACAAATAATTTTATATTCAGTTCACTGCCTTACTTTTCCTTTCCCTTCCAAAATATGTCAAAAGCATTTCTACTTCAGGGCATAGAGACATTAATCCATCCTTTTCTATAACATTTTCTATTGTTTGGATGTATAAAAATGTAGTTAATTAATTTACTTAAAATTCAATTCATTCATTCATTTAATTATTTAATTGTTTCACTACTCTGGTATTACAAACAAGGTGGTAATGAATAGCACTCATACAAGTATATCTGTATGAAAAAATCTTTGAAGCAAATTGTTTTGGTTAAAGGTTATATTCTTTTGCAAGTTAGAGTTTACATATATGGTGGCCCTTGAACTCAGGTGGAATTAGAGGCACCCACCTTCCATGCACTTGAAAATCTGCATACAACTTAGAGTCAACCATCCAAAGTACATCATGGGTTCCTGTGTCTTTGGAGTTCCAATCTGTGGATTCAACCAACCACGACTGAGTTGTACTGCAGTATTTCTACTTAAAAAAAAAAAATCCACATATAAGTAGATTGCATGGTTCAAATTCAAGTTATTCAAAGACTGAATGTATATGATATTGCTCTCCATAGTTGGTGTATTAATCTTTATTCCTATCAAGCACAATATAGAATGTGCTTTCTCCCAAATCTCTTAAAAATGGATCTCCATTAACAAACTTTTTGCAAGTTGATTTTGACTGTGTTTGTGTCAGTTTTTTCATTTCTATTCTCCAAGTCACTTCTGTATTTTCTTTGATGGATTCTCCCTGGAACCACTTTGAATTTCATCTTCCTTTATCTTATAATTTTATATTTTCCTTCGATTTTTATGTAGAGCCTACAAACTCATGTTTCATATGTTCTCATTATATCTTCTATACCTTTTTATACTTCAGCTCTGTGATTGCCTTTCATAAGACTGGTTGCAAACTTCAGTGTATGTGTCTGTTCATTAATTTATGACAGAGTATTTACTTACCACTAGCTCTGAAAAGTCTTTTCTATCTTTGTAGAAAAGATGTATTTTTAGATATTTTAAAAAGATAGGTGTTTTAATAGATATTTAAAAAACATAACTATTATATGGGCCACCTCTGGGCCAACAAAATAAACTTCACACTTATTTTTGCATGACATCTGCACAGACTCAATAGATTTTAATAACCTTTGCACTCCTGAATCTTTAAATCACATCTGACTCCAAGTTTCTGTAAAATATGGAGAATGTAATTTTTTAATTAGAAAAATTTACATAATTTCTAGAAAAAGAGAAAGATAATAATCTATAGAACTTCTATATCATACCTAAAGTCCCTAGTATATATCATGCATCCAACTATTCCTGTAAACATTTCTGTCAGTCACTTCTGAGTCACCCGTAAATGTTAATAGGCACAAGAGGCATTCAATGCAAATTTATATTTTTAATTGGATTCTTTTCTGTGCTTTGCTGTTTAGAATAATACCTGCTCTTGTCTTTCAGGAAGTAGATTATATATTTATGTAACCTCTTTCCATTCTGTGATTTTATTAGAAATGGCTTAGAAATTTTAAGCCAAATGCATTTTAGTATCTATTCATGTGAGCATATTGTAGGTCATTTACTTTCCTACATTCTTGCAATAAACCGGAATTTGTCATCATATATTTTGATACATTGTAATGTTATAGCAGTGGGGATGATTCTGAGAAAATGGTATTGCATGTACATCTTGTATCTCCATTGTCTTAGTTTGAGACATTTGAGAAGTGGTTGCCAAGACAGGCTTAAATATGCACAAGACTTATTGAATGAAACGCTTTGTGAAGAATATAGGTGGTAGGTGCAGGAGTAGGCAGGAGACCCTTGACACCACAAGGCAGGTCTGATACTTGAGAACACATAGGAAGAACCTCTGTGTATATATAATTTGCTCATTAGAGAAGACTTGTTCCTGAAGCAGTGAGCCCACACTAGTTCCCTCAGCCATGGCAATTCATTTGGTAGGAGCAGACTGGAGATTGGGGTTGAAAAGGGAACTGTGGCCTGCAGTAAAGTAGTGGTAGATTCAGAAGGGCAATATCTGGAGCTTTCAGTCTCCTATGCTCTCTGAGGCAGGAGAGAGCATCTCCTCCTCCTCTGGGGAGAGATATGAGAGCTTTTCTTCCCTGAGTGATACATAAGAGCCTGGAGACCAGCACCAGAAAGCATCAGAGTCTTGGAATGCTGATTCCAGGAAGAGTTTGAGAAACAGAAATCTAAAAACTTCCATTTGTAAAATTGATATCAGACCTCTGGGAGTGTTTTCTTGCCTTTCTTTGCTTCTAATGTCTGAGATAGAGCTAAAGGATTGATACTAGTTTACAAAAGCCTGAAGAAAGGAGAGTGTAAAGAACCAGGAAACAGGTTTTTGTTGTGGTCCATTAGTAAGGTAACATTTAGCTTCAGGCCTGCTTTATCAATGATCAACCATAGTCAAAATTTTGCCCTCTGTTAATTACTAGGCATGTAGCACATAATGTTGACCAACTGCCAATATTAACCATCAATGAAATATAAACAAAAATAATAATGAAGACACATATAAAGAGGATCCTCCATAGGTAGAAAGACATATGACAAATACATCAAAGAGGAAGTTAGAATTTAGAATTGCTGGAAGAAATAAATGACACATTTGACAGAATTTTTAAGGGCTTCCCTGGTGGCTCAGATGGTCAAGAATCTGCCTGCAATGCAGGAGACCCGGGTTTGATTCTTGTGTCCGGAAGATCCCCTGGTGAAGGAAATGGCTACCCATTCCAGTATTCTTGCCTATAGAATTCCATGGACAGAAGAACCTGGTGGGCTATAGCCCATAGGGTGGCAAACAGTCAGACATGACTGAGTGACTAACACTTTCACTTTAAATTCATTTAAGATGATTTGGTCATAGTGCATATGCATATAATTCTGGAAACAAAATTTTTTCTTACTTTAATTATTAATTTTACTTTATGTACAAATATTTGAGTAATTCTTAATCTTTCTTTCATGGCACACTGCAGTCATTGATCCATTCCTGGTCTTTTTTATGTATGAGTTTCTTTAGTCAGTTTTTTTTTTTTTAACTCATTTATCTAAATACAAAAAACACCCACAAACCTACCACACAAATCAATCTGAGACCTTGATAATAACTTAGGTAAATATATTGCTGCTCTCATTCCATCCACCTGGCTTCCTCTCAATGAAGTTAACATTTTTCTGAATGGGTTATTCATCATTTGCTTATCTTCTTTCTACTGTTTAAAATAAAGCTGTAATGTTTTAATGGATTTCTCTGTTTTCTTTTCATTTTGTCGGGGAAGTGTGTAATTTCCTTGGCTCTGGCTTGCTGCAGCAAAAATTTGAAGTGACGGATGGACCAATGTTACAGCTCCATGTTACAGCTCAGTTTTATTTGGCAAGCAAAGGAAAATACATCCTCAAGGCTTGAGGGCAGGCCAACCCAAAGATGGAAAAGAAGGCCCCGGCTCAATTTTGGCTCCTCGTTTTACGTTTTTTTCTCCTCCCCCTGAGTCTGTCCTATGTAAATTGGGCTAGCCAGGAGAGCTGTTTGTTTTACCTGAGGTTCTTACTCCAGTCCTCAGACTTTCCTTTGTTATGTTTTCATGGGCTTTTCCCTTCTTTGTCTTTCAGCCACCGCCATTTTGGACTTCTTTTTCCTATTCTAACTACCTAACAATTTTAACTAAAAATGTTTGCATGCACATAAATTTTAGTAAATATGGTCTTAAGTAAACATACCAAATGTTGGATATAACATTTGTCTATTGGAAATTCACATGTGCTTCCTTGTATTCATATGATGAAAATTGCAGTTTGCAACAAGTCCTTTCTAATTTTGTTAAACAGTGCAACAACCTTATTACTCTAAGTGAAGCTGAATTTGGCCTCTGTACACCAATATCAAATTAGATTTTGGAGACAGTTTTGGATGAAGTAGAAAAGAATAACTTTATTACCTTGCCAAGGGCTTCCCAGGTGATGTTAGTGGTAAAGAACATACCTGCCAATGCAGGAGACATAAGATGTCAATCATTGGGTTGGGAAGATCCCCTGGAAAAGGAAACGGTGACCCACTTCAGTATTCTTGCCTGGAGAATCCCATGGACAGAGGAGCTTGGTGGACTACAGTCCACAGGGTAGCAAAGAGTTGGACATGACTGAAGCAACTTAGCGTGCACATCAGGCAAAGGGGGCCACAGCAGACTAATGTCCACAATGCTATGTGTTCCAACCTGGAGGGGGTTATTAGGAGTAAAGTCGAGTAAAGCAAAGTCAAGGTTCAAAGAGGGCATGATCAGCTCATGGATATTCCTCTGGTTGGTTGGTTGTGAGGTAAGTTGGAGTCAGTATCATCAGGTTATGATATCATTAGTCTTCTGGTTCTAATCTATCTGGGGTCTCCATGCTTATGAACAGCATACCATTAATTTCTTGTACCACGTGGGAGTTTCATTAAATGCAAATAGCTCAAAGATAGTGTTATATATATTTCTTGAAGGGAAATTACGACTCTACCCCAAGGCTGCTCTATTATTGTTTCTTGACTGCTGCTGCTGCGAAGTCGCTTCAGTCATGTCCAAATCTGTGCGTCTCTGTCTATAGACGGCAGCCCACCAGGCTCCTGTGTCCCTGGGATTCCCAGGCAAGAATACTGGAGAGGGTTACCATTTCCTTCTCCAATGCATGCATGCATGCTAAGTCACTTCTGTCGTGTCCGACTCTGTGAAACCCCATGGACAGCAGCCCACCAGGATCCTCTGTCCTCAGGATTCTCCAGGCAAGAATACTGGAGTGGGTTGCCATTTCCTTCTCCAGTTTCTTGACCATTCCTCCCTTATCTCCATATCCCCTCCCTTCCCTAATTAACATCTATTAGAACCTGCCCCTTGGAGCTCTGGGAAGGTTACAAGGCTTCAGTTCAGTTCGGTCACTCAGTCGTGTCCAACTCTTTGCGACGCCATGAACCGCAGCACACCAGGCCTCCCTGTCCATCACCAACCCCTGGAGTCCAACCAAACTCATGTCCATTGAGTCGGTGATGCCATCCAGCCATCTCATCCTCTATTGTCCCCTTCTCCTACTGCCCCCAATCCTTCCAGCATCAGGGTCTTTTCCAATGAGTCAACTCTTTGCATGAGATGGCCAAAGTACTGGAGTTTCAGTTTCAACATCAGTCCTTCCAATGAACACCCAGGACTGATCTCCTTTTGGATGGACTGGTTGGATTTCCTTGTGGTCCAAGGGACTCTCAAGAATCTTCTCCAACACCACAGTTCAAAACCATCAATTCTTAGGTGCTCAGCTTTCTTTATAGTCTAACGCTTACATCCATACATGACTACTGGAAAAACCATAGCTTTGACTGGACAGATCTTTGTTGGCAAAGTAATGTCTCTGTTTTCAATATGCTGTCTAGGTTGGTCATAACTTTCCTTTCAAGGAGTAAGCATCTTTTAATTTCATGGCTGCAATCACTATCTGCAGTGATTTTGGAGCCCCAAAAATAAAGTCTGACACTGTTTCCACTGTTTCCCCACCTATTTGCCATGAAGTGATGGGACTTGATGCCATGATCTTAGTTTTCTGAATGTTGAGCTTTAAGCCAACTTTTTTCACTCTCCTCTTTCACTTTCATCAAGAGTCTCTTTAGTTCCTCTTCACTTTCTCCCATAAGGGTGGTGTCATCTGAGTATCTGAGGTTATTGATATTTCTCCTGGCAATCTTGATTCCAGCTTGTGCTTCATGCAGCCCAGCGTTTCTCATGACATACTCTGCATACAAGTTAAATAAGCAGGATGACTATATACAGCCTTGAAGTACTCCTTTTCCTATTTGGAATCTATTACGAGGCTTAATGAAGGCTATTTCCTCTAATCAAGAAATGGGGGACACAGAAAGGTTTTTTTGCCCAGGAGCCCCACAGACTTCTGTTCTGTATCATAAGTACCACACTTCCTATTACAATTCCTCCTGCAAAGGCCTAGGCAACATCAGTAAATGATTCCATTTATTTGGCTCAGTTCCTATTCTTTATGACTTTTGCTTCAGATTTTCTCCAGTGACTTCCAGCTTCAAATTTTAGTACCTCTTTCCTCACTCAGTAAGAAAATCTCACTTCTGACTTCAGAATTAAAATAAGTTTGTTATATATGAGTCCTGATATAGCTATATCTTCTGAACTGTTTTACTTTCCCTTTCTCTTGTTAGAGTTGTCTTCAATGAGTAAAATTTTTCTTTTTTTGTAGTATTGAAAAAATTTCTTCCATTATACCAATATTATAACATTTCTTCTATGTATTCCAGAATATACAGCTGTAGTCTGTAGTTTAACTATATTCAGTCATAACTTTACTCTTCTTTGGGCTTCCATTGTGGCTCAGCTGGTAAAGGGCCTGCCTGCAATGCAGGAGACCTGGGTTCATTTCCTGGGTTGGGAAGATCCCCTGGAGAAGGGAAAGGCTATCCACTCCAGTATTCTGGCCTGGAGAATTCCATGGAGACAGTCCATGGGGTCACAAACAGACACGACTGAGTGACTTTCTGTTACTCTTCTTTACTGGTTGCTTCAAAATAACCTAAATGCATTCAGTTTTCCTTACATCTTTAAGATTATGTTTCAACCTCATGATTCTTGAGCCAGTCAACACATAGCTTTTGAGCTCTCTGTCATGTTTCAAAGAGAAAGCTCTTATCTTCATGGAATCTATGCAGTAGGAAAAATCAACAGTAAAAATTAAAATTTGCAAATTTTATCTGCGCAAAGTCCTAATAAAGAGAAATTATGGTGTTACAGTGACAATTTTGCAGGAAAATTATTGGTGTTAGTGTACAGATATTCTTCTATGAGAAAGCGCATTCATTGTTAATTAAACTTGGATCAAATTAGGTAATCAAATGCTAAATAGACTCTGGAACTTCACCAGATTTTACACCTGGAATAGTTATTACAATCAAAGCACAGACTTCAAAAATGGAGTAAGGATATGCATTGCAAGGGAACCTGAGAGTTCAGGAATGATCTTTGTGTTACCACCGCTGCCTTTGTCTCTAAGTCTTTAGACACCACCAGCATTAGGACAAAGCACCTCACCATGAGGAAGCTCAGAGTCAGGGAGAGAGAGAGTGATCACAGTGGGCTGTGCATAGGTGCATTTTAGCTACACAGGCAGCTTTAATCTTAAAATTCCCTGCCCAACCCTCAGGATCATCCAAATCCTGGTACAAACATAAATCCACTTACAAAATAATTACAAAACAATGCAGACAGACAGATACATCGTGTTCCCACCCATAATTATAAGATGCCATTTTAGTTTGACTTCAAAAAGAATGAGAAAGATAATCATGGTGCTACAAATACAAACAAACCTCTAGACCAAGAAGCATGTGGACTATGCCAGCAACACAGATGGAAAATGCTGCAGGAAATGAGGAGGCTGATTTGTTCTGGAGGAAGTTGACAAAGAAGCAACTGTTGAAAGGGAGACAATTTTTCAGCTTTTTTGAAACTCATTTACAAAGATGTACCAACATATTGGAGCATCTTTAAGCTACATTGGGCACTTACTGGAAGTCAATAAGTGATAAATTAATGCCCTAATAACCTTCAAGTAGAAATTGTACAGGTAAAAGTCAAACACTCTAAAAAAGTTAATATTAATAGGGAACACTGGGCTCTGTCCAGGTCTTTTTGGAAAGAGATATTATATGATCGATTCAATTTATGAGTCTAGAAAATATGAACGTATATTGGAAGGTAATTTCTGAGAAAATACAAGGTTGAGGAAAATAGAACATGTGAAGAAAAAGGCTACCTAGAATGTGTTCTTTATTGTTTATTGACTATTTCAAGACTGTTAATATGTTCAAATATGTGACTTGGAGTATTTGAATATTCCTATTAAAATATGAACGCTTATTCCCAAACTCTTGAAAGATGTCCAACTTCTCAAATGTTGTCAAGCTTATATGTTTTAGAATACAATTTCTCTTTTAATTTATTGCTATTTCTCAAAAGAGATGTTAATAAAAACATTGAAAATGAGACCAAGTCAGATCAAATGCCCACTTTTCCCAAGGGCTAGAAATAATAGATGTCATGGCAGGAAGGCAGGTACATTGATAGCAAAGAAAGAGTGGCACTATGAAAATCATTAAGGTATAAAAAGAGCAAGTAGAATGCTCTTGCAAACTGCTTTTGTGTTCCAGTAACTCCTGAGGATAAAATGCTAATATGTGTTTCTTTCAAGGTTTCAAATACTTGTTAATTAGCTATTGGCGTATTTTTTAAATGAAAATCTTGTTTCATGAGTTATATTCTACTTCATGAAAAAAAGGTATGGCATAAGATGACAATGATGACAAACTGGAGGAAACAGGTGTGGAAGAGGATGATGACATAGCAGAAGAGCATTATTTTCAAAGTCAATATCTGGCTGAATATAAGCTGCATTGACTCTGGCTGTATATAGTGTAAAACAAGAGTATGCAGTGCAAAGGCCTAGACATAAACCTTAACTGCTTACAATCTTGCATTGTTTAACTTGCTAGTTTTTAAAATTGGATACTGCATTTTAGAAAGAAAATTGTTATATTTAGAATTTTATATAAGATATACTGGATGCAAACTCATATATTCATCTGCTACTCTAGACTTTGGGTCTTGTGAACTGCTTCTTCATATAGCAGCTGTAAAATGTATCAGAACAGTGACTGAAAGATAACAGGTATTTAGAACATTTTCGTAAGAGAGCAACCAAGGTAATTATCAAGTCAGCTCGCATAGGTGATTCTTTTGTCGCTTTGTAGTAGAAATATCATCTCTTGTATGAACTGAAAATGCCTTTTAAAAGTTGACCTTCACATATTAGTAAAGAGTTAAAAATATCTCCCAAACTTATCATTGATGTCAAAACTATGATTTCATCTGAAAATTTTTGCATTATGTGATTGTTAAATTAAAAGAAAATTGCTAATATCAAGACAGTTTATCTCTAGACCCTTAACAAAATTTTAACTTCACCTGAAAAAACATTCTGGTTTCAAAGAGTGTAATTATAGAATTATAATCATACACAGATCCCTGTTCACATTCATTTGTGTTTTTTTTCCTCTTTGTTTAGAGTAGTTGCATCAATGCTCAGTTGCATTGGAATCCCTTGGGATGCTCTTTAAATGAACCAATATCTGAGCTCCACTCCTAATAACCAGAAATGGAATCTGTGCACATGGAATCTAAGAACTTTTCTGTTGATGTCTACTATATCTTTGGATGATTTTGATGTGTGGGGGAGACAGAAAACTAGAGGCAAAGAAAAGTGACATGCATTAATTCTTAAGAGAGTTTTTTTTTTCAAATTCACTCTTGAAATCAAGTGAATTTCCCTTATATAACTTTCCTCATTTATAAAGATACTTATAAATAATTTTGGAAAACAAGTATGGCTGGGCCATGTTGCCATTACAAGATCATATAGTAAACTTTTATTTTAAATAAATGGAGAATTTAGTTTTAGGAACTAGATTCTTAAGACAGTATTTATTTCCTGAAATAGTAGCTTTGCTACAGTGAGATTGATTTAATAAAAGAAGTATTACTTTTTTCTTAATTTAAGGAATGTGTCATCCTAAAACTAGGTTGGTGCAAATGCTTACTTGACTTTCAAATATAAATAAACTCTACTTAATCTAAAACATATCTATCTTGTTTCTTTATTTAACATTTAATGTAACAAGCCAAAAATTGTTTCAAGAAGTATTTCAAAAGATTTTATAATAACAATTCTGTACACAAAACTATATTAAGGAGAAAACATTTCGGGTTTCCCATAATGTAATGGGGCATTTTATTATGTTTAAACAAATGGGTTCTGGATAAATGAGATCGCCTGCTAAACAGAATCCTATTGAAAAAGCAGTAGAAACCTGTCAATAATGCCCGTGAGTCCTATAAAATGTTTTTATTTCTTTCATGGTAGGTTATGCTTCATCAGATTCCTTAATCCAGGCTGCAGTTCACGTCGCCATTCTGAAACAGCTCACTGATCAATAATTTCACTTCTAGCTGTGGCACAACGACCACAAATGCAGGTTCTTCTGGGCACTGGGATTTGTTTTGCATAAATCAAATTTTAAAAGTCATTTCCAAATGAGATTAATTTACGATGGGAAAATGATTTTTCAAAGAGAAATGAAACTAGGCTTGGTGTCTTTTTCTAGGTATAAGATCAAAATTGTCACTTGGTGGTTAGGGATTTCACTGAGGGGTAGGGAGTGGATATGACACTATAAGAGAAATCAGGTACTTTCCACATTGGCTTTAATACTTCTTTAAAATGACATTAGAAAAGAGAATGACACATTACAGATTTACTGAATTTTTCCCTTGTGTTTTAGGAGACTTGCATTTCTTTTCCATTAGGCTGAGTGGCTTAGCACAGTAAGATATAACTGAGTCTGCCCTCAAAAAGGTATTAGAATGAAAGTGGAGCAGGGAGGGGTATCATCTTTTAGAAGATTATTGCCATTCTCTTTTCTAGGATAAGAGCTTTTCGTTGTACTTTGTTTTCATACACTTTTGATGAGAGAAGTCTGTGTGTGTGTTGAAACGTTTTGGTTATTTTTGTCACAGCAGGAAGATTTAAATGTTCACATATAGAATAATTCTAGAGTCTGTAAAATGTTGCTTGGCTTTAAGATTATATTCTTTAAAAAGTGTTTAGTCTTTTACTAAATGGAATACATATTCAAGTATTTTCTAAAGTAGCTGTAAAATAATAAAGTGATGAATAATTTTTGATTAGTTTTTTCTTTAGTCATTATTTCTAATGTGAATCAACTATATTCTTCTATACATTTCTCAGTAGATTTCACTTAGATAACTTCTAAATCTATAGAAAACTCAAGTTTCTAAATTTCTGCCATGGATAAAAACAGTCACTTTTGAAAGATCAGGACTTTTTAAAAATACATAAAACTATGCAAATATTGTGGCTGAGAGTTAAACAGCCAGAGTATAGCTACGACTAAATTATTTTATTTTTGAGAATATTTAGCAGATACTTTAAAGTTAAAAGGCAAAATAGCAAAAGACTCATAGGTCATAAAATTAGACAGTTTTTCCCTTCAGGTGTCAAAATTCCAGTCTGGGTAGATTCTAGGGCATTAAGTATTCTATTTTTCTCTTGGTTACCTAACAGCCTTTTTCTGCTCCTCTCCCTGTTCTAAGCACAACTCACCACTCTTGATTCAATCTTCCTTTTGAAGGGAAGAGTCACTCATAAAACCTATGGTCACAGAATCTGAAAAGTTAATTATTTTATACTATGTGATTGATATATGTTATATTTCATTTACTAGAAGGCTAAAATTTCCCAGGTATTAGATGCTAAAGTGGAAAAGGAGACTAGGCAAAGACAGAATAAATTTCTCAATGTATTAATGCCAATTTTCTTACAAGAACTTTAGCACAATCATTGTATATGGCATAAATAAGAGTAGGTCTTACTGATTTACATTAAAAAATCAAAACCAAAACTGTGAGTGTGTGTGAATTACTTCAAATGATGGCTAAACTTTGTCAGGATTTAAAATTTTTGATCTTATAAAAAATTATTTTCCTACTTGTATTTTAAATGTAAACTTAGTTTTCTTCATAAAGCAAGCCAGAAACATTTTACTGTATTCTCCAGATATCTTAAAATAATATATGAGAATAAAATGCACTATACTTATGTTTAAAGACTTTTTCTTTTTTACTTCTTTGGCAACAAAATAAATTAGGTAATAGAAGGTGAGTTTTGCTTTTCTTATTAATTTTTATTCTTTAAATGTCTTTGTATTTCTTCCCTTCTGTGCTTCTCAAATAAAGGTCAAAAGAATCATTCATAGGTCTTCTTAATAATCAATACATCAACAAGTGGATTAAATTTAATTAATTAAAACAAAATAGAATCAGATAATATTCATAACAATTTTAAGTAAAAAGAATGTATACCATTGACAATTCTGTCACATTAACATCCAGTTTACTTCCATATAATGCCTGTTTTAAGAAAGATATTTTGTTTACTTTGTTATGTCTGTTTTATGAGGCTAAATATATTCATATTTGTAGGCCAGAGACTTATATAATGCAATTCATTTTTGTTTTTATCCAAGTCTTAAAACCAAATTTTGAGGCTATTGTCTTGATTCCTAAAATACTTCAACATTTCTTCAGGTTAAAAACAAAACACTTCACTTCACAAATTTTCCCATTTGCCAGGTCAGTTACATGGAAGGCAGCGGAAAGAAGAAGAAATGTCTGAGTGTATCATTTTTGTCTCTGCCACACTTAGTGTTATGAAATTCACATTGGTGATGTACTCAAAGAGACAGGTGTTAAAATGAATTGAGAGACTGGGATTGACATATCTACATTGCCATGTGTAAAACAGGTAGCCAGTGGGAGCCTGTTGTAGAGCATGGGGAGCTCCGCCGGGTCTCTGTGATCAGGTAGGATTGGGAGAGGGGGTAGTCAAAGAGGGAGGGGATATATGTACAATTATAATTGATGTGATATAAAATAGTCATGTCTAAAATTTACTTTTAGTGATTTTTCTCTGAATTACAAATAATACAGTGAATTTGTATTTTATTTGTAAAGTTAGAGAAAAGCATCAAGATTCTTTTTTGACTCCTTTGGTATCTCCGTTTTTAATCTTAAATGTATAGATACATGGCAACATTAGAGAAATAGCAACAGAAAGGAAGAAAACACACACATGAGAAATTTAAAAATCCATCTAGCAAAGCATAGATGAATTTCTATCACTACTGAATCATTAGTTTAGTAACTAATGACTAAATAATGTTGTTCATGTAAGAAGAAAATAGATAAAAAAATAAAAGGCTACAATTAAAAGCAATGGTTAATTTACTTTGAAATATAGTGATCATATTATTAACTTATTTGGTTATTTTAATGTCATCTTAAAATATATAACCTGCCTCATGAGGTCAGCAGTCACAAAAGAATATCATGCTTTGGACTGTTACTTCATTAAACATATCTTCTGTCTCTCTGAATCTATCACTGATGTAAATTTCAAATAGTCTATGTGTCACAGAGATAATACTGTGTATTCACCATGTCTTCCTCTTCTTGGGCAAAGAGCAGGGTGACATTTTCTAACATTCCATGTGACTAATCTAGCAAATGGAATTAAATCACATTCAAACAACAGGTGTGTTTCCTACAGATCTCTCATCTCTGCACCAGTGACCACAGATCATCTTTTAAATTGTCAGAGGATTTATACAGAATCCTGAATCTCTGAGAGAATCATGTGACTTAGAGTGCCACCACCTGCATCCACCCATCCAGCAGAATGGAATATATGGAATAAGTGATAAATACATTTTTCCTGTATTGGGTCAATGAGCTTTAAGATTTACTTGGTCATCAGAGCACAAACTAGGCTACCTAACTTATACAGCATGTAGCCCAAACATATTCCTCAAATTAAATAAAAAATCCAACTAATAGTATTTCTGTTATACTGTAAAAAAGAAAAACAAATCACCGAATCTGAGTGTGTTAATGTCTGTTCCTCGATTGTAACAAATACGTCACTCTCATGGGAGATGCTGATAATGGAAAAGATAATTCAAAATTGGAGACATGAGTAAATGGGAAATCTGTGTCTTCCATTCAATTCTTCTCTGAACCTACAGCTGATCTAAAAAACAAAGCAGTAGAAAGATTATTTTAATAATCTTTAAATTAAAATTTTTAATTTATTCAAATAATCTTTAAATAAAAATTTAAATAAACATTTTAATAATCTTTAAAAATAAAGCTTATAAAAAGATTCATTAAGGTTCATAAATTTTAAATTTAGGAAATATCATTTACACTATTTTTTAATTGCTTTTTAATTGTTAATGACAATGATTGTTTTCTTCCTAATTTTACAAGCTATACATGTTTATTGCTGAGACCAAGAAATACATAAAAGCATAAAGTAAAAAATAAAAGTAATCCATAGTCCCCAATCCCCATTAAAGAATCACTATTGGCATTTTGATTTCAATTGATTTTTATACTTACTAAGTAATTTTAAAATTTCTATGTTATTAAATATTCCAATAAAATACAAAATTTACCCTTACATAGTTTTAAAAATTATATTGATGTATTAAAATTTCATAATGGATATTTAACTTTATTAAAATTTCTTGCTAATTTTACAAAATGCCAAAATGAAATAGTGTATCCTCTGTGAATGCATGTCATTATATTTATACAAAGAGTGATTACCATAAAATTTAAGAAGCAGTTTAAATACTTAAGGGCACTGTTCTCTTGGGCATATATGCTCATTATGTAGGTTGCTTTCATGATCAATTATAATTCAGTCATGCTTTAATAATATGCAATTAGTCTATTTTTATTTTTTGAGAAATATATGTCTCACATTTTTTACTATTAATTCCATATTACCATTAATAGTATTTGTATTAATCAAATGTGACTTCTAAGTAATGTCTACTTGTCACTAACAACACCCAAAAATATATCACTAACTATTCCATTTTACAGTGGCTACGTAAATCATGAATGGTGTTGTTCTTCAATATTATTTTCAAGGCAGATCCATTTCAGAAAAAAAAATCTTTAATTAATCAAATCTATAAAGAACTCCTCGATACCAATACCCAAGTAAAGAACATATATAATCCACTCACTCAAAAGTCAATCTCCAAAAAAATAAACAGAAAATAAGCTCCATCTTTAGTGACACCACCAATCCTGCAAATTCGGAGGCATAATTGTCAGATACTGTGAAATGTAGGATAAAGTAAAAGTAGTTGATGAAAATTGGCATCTGGTTCTTCAAAATCTGAGAGCAGAGATTTTTCTAAACATAGATTTTTATAAGACTGATAAGCCATTCCAAATGATCTTTTGATTAGAGTGATGACATCCAGAAGGAATAAACTAAGAATGTTCTTGTAGAGATCATATTCAACAGGTTGAAGAGGCAGGGGGCTTAGTTGCTATTTTATTATCTACCACCCGAGCTCTTAGCAAAGGCAAACTACTAGGTGAGAAGCTGGGGAGAGGTAGGAAGCAGTGTAATCCTAAAGCACTAACCTTGAATGGGCTTGCTTTCAGCCACCACATCATTTTGAATGCTGTTGAAAATAAAGGGAAGACACATCCTTCCAAGCCACATAAAACATGTAGTTTTGTCTAAAGTGTGCTTAAGATTAAAGTTGAAAGCTAAAACTAAAACACAAATAAAAAAGCTCAAAGTTTATAAATCCTGTTTACCCCTAAAACAAAGAGATGTGTGCATGCTCAGTCATGTCCAACTCTTTATGACCCCATGGACTGAAGCCATCCAGGCTTCTCTGTCCATGGGATTTTCCAGGCCAGAATACTGGAGTGTTCTGCCATTTCCTACTTGAGGGTATCTTCCCAACCCACTGATTAAACCCACTGTCTCTTGCCTCTCCTGCATTGGCAGGTGGATTCTTTGCCACTGCATCACCTGGGGAGCCCATCCAAAACAAGTTCTTTATAAATGCAATTGCACAATGCAAAAAGTGCAATAACCACAAAGGAAGTGCATGGTGCTTATTATGGGTTCAGTCGTGTTCCCTGAATAGATACGTTCAAGTACCAGACTCCTCTGTCCATGGGGATTCTCCAGGCAAAAATACTGGAGTGGGTTGTCATGTCCTCCTGCAGGGGTCTTCCCAACCCAGGGATGGAACCCAGGACTCCCACATCTCAGCAGATTCTTTACCATCTGAGCCACCAGGGAAGGCCCCTAACCTCTGAAATGTGACCTTATTTGGAAGTAGGATCATTAAAATATAATTAGTTATGAGGAGGTCACCAGAGAAGGCAATGGCAGCCCACTCCAGTACTCATGCCTGGAAAATCCCATGGGCGGAGGAGCCTGGTAGGCTGCAGTCCATGGGGTCGCACAGAGTCGGACACGACAGAAGCGACTTAGCAGCAGCAGCATGAGGAGGTCAGACTGAGATAACATGGACCTTAATCCAATAAGGCTGGTGTCCTTACAGGAGTAAAGTGACCTGAAAACCCAGAAACACCAGTGGTTCCACCATGTGATCACCAGGACAGAGACTGAAGAGAATGAAAGTTGCTCAGTCGTGTCCGACTCTTTGTGATCCCATGGACTATACAGTCCATGGAATTCTCAAAGCCAGAATACTGGAGTGAGTAACTCTTCCTTTCTCCAGGGGATCTTCCCAACCCAGGGATCGAACCAGGTCTCCCACATTGCAGGCAGATTCTTTACCAGGAAAGCCCAAGAATACCGAGTGGGTAGCCTGTATCTTCTCCAACGGATCTTTCCGACCTAGGGATGCAACTAGAGTTTGCTGCATTGCAGGTGGATTCTTTACCAGCTGAGCTACCAGGGAAACCCAAAGAGATTGAAGTGCTGAAATGCAAACCAACGAATGTCAAGGACTGACGACTGCCATCAGGTGGCGCAGAGGGAAAGATTCCGCTTGCCCTTGCAAGAGATGTGGGCTTATCTCTGAGTCAGGAAGATCCCCTAGGGTAGTAGATGGCAACCCACTCCAGTATTGTTGCCTGGAAAATTCCACGGACAGAGAAACCTGGTGGCCTACAGTCCATGGGGTCTCAAAGAGCTGGACATGACTGAGCGACTAAGCACACACGTAGGCACCAGAAGTTAGGTGGAATCAATGAAACCTCTCCCCTACAGTTCCAGATGAGACATAGTTCCGTGGATAGCCTTTGTCACTTCTAACCTCCAGAACCGTGAGAAAATAAATGTCTGTTGTTTTCTTAGCCAACTGGGTGTGTGGTACTTTGTTACAGCAGTACTAGGACCATACAGGACATACACATACAGTTTTTGTAAAATGAGAAAATATAGAAAATAGAAAAAAATTAGCAGCATCTAATTAAAATTAATTATACATCTTTATTTCTCAAATAAATGCACTTACAAAAGATACTTCCAGGAATTTGAATAAAGTACAAAACAATAGAAATAGAAATTTAAAACCAGATGAATCATATTTTCTCTCTTGGAGAGAAAGAGCGGGGAGAAGAAAAAAATCCCATCATACTTAGTGAAGTCTATTTCTTCTCAAGGGGTTGGGTGAAAGTTAATCATAGAAATGAAGAGATAAGAAATGAAAAGAGAGAGACAACATGGAAAAGGAGAAAAAAAAATGATATTTTCTTCTTGAAAAACTGTTTGGAGGACTTTCTAAAAATGGTGCCCTGGGCAAAGAAGCAAGAGACCAGACTACGCTCAGTTGTGATAAACAGTATTACTAGAAGCCTGATTCTGAGAAAAGGACAAAAGCAAACCATTAAAGGGCAATAGAGTCTTCTCAGCCATCTTCTCTTTAAAATTATTCTAAGAAAAATAAAATATTATATGAATCTATTTCTCCTTATGATTCTAAGTAACTTTTACATTTATTCATTTACAAAATCACTATGTTGTTATTCTCAAAGGTGTTATTTCCTAAACGAATCAATCCAAATGGGTGCAATGACCTGTTAGTCTGAAAATACTTATTAAAATAGCAATTAACTCTGCATAATTTTAGAAGCATTTAAACTGATAATTAAGGATCTGTTGACTAGCTCTGGAAGTTCAGTGGTAGGTCAAGATTAGAGTATTTGCTAAGCCTAATCAGGCCATTTTATAATCCATCATATTTATACTTCAGGGACTATTTACCTTATTCACATCTTGAATTAAATGCTACTAAAGTCATTAGCTATGTCAGCTAGTTTTTCAACTTGCTAATTGTCTGCAGTATCCTAATTAACATGTCTATAAAAATGTGCTGCTCTATTGTTTCTACTTCTTTAACAGAAAGTTTCCCAATTAATAAAATTAAGCTGTTGTCCAAAAATTGAATATAATTAAGCTATTTACAGATTTGATTTTAAATCTTCTTTAGCCTTTTAAAAAATAACTTTTTTTGGATTATATTCTGAGAGCAGTCTTTCTTTTCATTGTTTCTGTATTTGTTTATTTTACTATTTAGAGGAAGAGTCCACTGCTGATTAACAAGTTCATTAATTAATTTACTCATTTCACAATTGTTTATTGTACCTCTTCAATATTGCCAGTGTTGATTTTAGTACAGAGAATCAGAAGTAAACACCATATGATTTCTTCTCTCAAAGAGCTCAGATTCAGCTAATTGTTAAATAAGGTGAACATGAGTTATGTTGTGATTGTAAAGGAGTATTAACTGCCTGTGATTAAAGAAGACTGCCTTAAAGAAGTAATTCTTGATCTGAACTTAGTGTTGTTTAGTCGCTCTGTTTTGTCTGACTTTTTGTGACCCCATGGAGTGTAGCCTGCCAAGCTCCTCTGTCCCTGGGATGTCCCAGGCAAGCATACTGGGTGGGTTGCCATTTCCTACTCCAGGACAGCTTCCTGACCCAGGGATGAAATCTGACTCTCTTGCAAGTCTTCTGCATTGCAGGCAGATTCATTACTGCTGAGCCCCACCAGGGAAGCCCCAGAAATAAATTACGGCATCTTTTGATCATTTGTTATTGCTAACTATGGGATACAAATGAGATTATTTAAGAATTGATAGCAAATAGACACACAGGACACTATAGGACAGTCTGGAGTTTATAGGCAGCCACCCCATAACATTCAATAAGTAAACATCATATAGATTCATGGTATATTAATACAACTTTGATCAATCAGTACTAGCATAACTGAAGGAGTTGAAGCTAAGATGGTAATAGTAATGAAAGAATTATATTGTAGTTACAGGTCCAAAAAGCAACATTCTGAAAGTAGAGTAAACAGAAGGTAATTAATGTAATGAAATTTTAGTGAGAAAATGGAGGAGTTGGCAAAGATAATACCCGAACAAGTTGGTACAGTTGAAATTATATGTAAATAAATAGATTTCAGGATGAATATGTTATTAATAATAATAGTAACAACACTAGTACTGCTAATAATATAAGCTAGCACTGACTTGTGATTATATGCTAGACAAGGTAATAACCATTGTATAATATTTTGAAAATATTAAAATTCACTAAATACATACTCATCAAACTCTACAAATTTTACATATATGTTCATTTAGCAATTATTTTGCAATAAAAATTCATTAAAAGTGAAAGTGTTAGTCACTCAAGTCATGTCTGACTCTTTGCAGCCCCATGGACTGTAGCCCACCAGGCTCCTCTGTCCATGGGATTCTCCAGGCAAGTGTACTGGAGTGGGCTGCCATTTTCTTCTCCAGGGGATCTTCCCAACCCAAGGATCGAACCCAGGTCTCCTGCACTGCAGGCAGATTCTTTACCATCTGAACCACGAGAGAAGCCCAAAAGAGTCATTAATCTTAAAATACTGTTTCTCTATTGATCTTTAAGTTGAGTTTATGAAGGCTTTTTTTCAGGTGGGCTTTATTTTTACTTAACCATGATAAGCCCAATTATAGTCACTATCTATGACTAAAAACATGGTTTAATAGTGTTTCTTTCAGTGAGCAACTGATGAGGTGTAGTCATGTTTAAAGGTTAAGAAACAAGTGTTAAACAAAATACTAAATACACTTTGTATAAGAGAAAGTCCAGATACAGCAAAGAAAAAACATCTTCTTGGTTAGTGGAAGAAGAGAAAACATACAATACAAAACTATCAAAGTTTCATTTATAAGGTGTAAACAACTGAGAAAAGCATGCTTTAAAATTAATGATCACTGACTTAAAGTAGCCCTCACGGGTCATTTGTATTTTCCTATCCTAGTTACCCCTCCCCTCTCTCCTAGACAATAACTCTATACCTCTACTCTTTCTGCAATTCTCCTCACCCTCCTCAGTTTCAAGTGAAAGGCCTTGTTTCATATTTAACTGAGCAAAAAAAACAAATTCAGTCAATGAAGAGAATTCCCATAACTTCTCACCATCACAGCTTCCCTACTCACCTGGTTTTGGATTCCCTCCTGTTACTCTGGGAGAATTTTCTGTGCTCCTGTATACAAAAGTTTTCATCCTTCCCTATGAGATTATGGACATTATTTTAGCTTATCTCCTCTGTTACTCCATTCTTGACCTCACAGACTGTTCCCATGATTACAAAAATATTTCTATTTTTCACTAAAAAGTAAAATCAGAAAGGCTGTCTCTTATAGTTCATTCATCCTTCACAAATTCTTTTCCTTTCTTTTAGGGAGAGCAAAGATACCTCAAGAGAGGTATATAGTTAAGGTTATATATAATCAGTCTATTATGTATATATGTATATATATATATATATACATATATTTGACAGTTGAATAATAGTAATAACATATATACAGTCTATATATATAATCAGTCAGTGTTATGTATAATATATATAATCAGTTATCTTCTGATTTGCTGTTGAATCATCTCCAGGCATTCTTTTAATTCTCATATTCCATATCACAAACTCCAACTTTCAATTATTAGTTTAAATCAGTCCTGACCTATTGTAGTAAATGACATAGTTAATTATGTTCTCCTGGCTTTTCTTCTTAATAACAATATTCTTGTTGTTTTCTTTGGATCATTTTCTGTTTCAATTGCAAAAGTTACTGCTCATCTCTAGATCTTGAAATTGTAGTGTCTGAAGGATCTATTCCTGAATCTTTTTCACTGGAGAGAAATCTCTTTACTTTCTTACTGACTTCCATTCCCATCATGACTCCAAATACCATCTACATAATTACTTCTCTTTCGCTCACTCCTCTAATTTCCCAAATTTCATCTCTACTTAGATATCTAATATTCAAAATTAAGATGTTCAAAATCAGTTTCTAGTCTACCTCCAAACCTTACTCTGAATAAATAAAGCTGCCTCTGTCAGATTCCTTCTCTTTATTAAAGCCAACTTACCATCTGTTGCTTAGGCTGAAAATTGGAATTATTTATTGCTTACTTTTTTCACATCCAATTCCTGTGCAAATTCTTTTCCTCCAAAATACACCTAGGGTCTGTTACTTCTTTCTTTTAAGCTATTGATGTGTCCAACCAACCTTTATCTCTCGGTTTGACTATTTAATATCTCTTAACCGATGTTTATTATAATCTTGTTTTATTTTTTTGGTGAAGCTGATCTCTTTGATATAAGTTTTGCCCTTCTCTTAAATTTATTTTCACAAAGCAGTTAGGGTGATCTTATTGTATTTAAGATAGATCCAAATGAGTGTGTGAACTGTCTAAGTTTTTCATTTCCTCAATGTGAAAGCAAAATTTTTGCAAAGCTTTTCAAGACTTCACAGGATCTTGTATCTTGTATGTGTGTTGCCTTCTTGGTCTTCTTAAACCCAGAAATCATGTTTATAGCTCAGAGCATGTATACTTTTGTCAACCTGAACATTTCTCATCCCGAGTTTAAACAAGGTACACTTGTTCATCCTTCAGTTCTTACTTAAATATCATCTTCTCAGTAAAGCATTTTTGAACATGTTGTAAGAAGTTGAAAACTTCTTCCCACCCCCAACATTTCAAATCTCTCTTCTCTGCTTTATTTTCCTTCCTCATAATTATAGCTGGAGAAGGCAATGGCGCCCCACTCCAGTATTCTTGCCTGGAAAACCCCTGGATGGAGGAGCCTGGTAGGCTGCAGTCCATGGTTCACTGAGAGTCGGACAGGACTGAGCGACTTCACTTTCACTTTTCACTTTCATGCACTGGAGAAGGAAATGGCAACCCACTCCAATGTTCTTGCCTGGAGAATCCCAGGGACAGGGGAACCTGGTGGACTGCTGTGTATGGGGTCGCACAGAGTCAGACATGACTGAAGTGACTTAACAGCAGCAGCATATTTATGGTGGCTCAGACGGTAAAGCGTCTGCCTACAATGCGGAAGACCCAGGTTCAATCCCTGGGTCAGGAAGATCTCCTGGAGAAGGAAATGACAACCCACTCCAGTATTCTTGCCTGGAAAATCCCATGGACAGTGGAACCTGGTAGGCTATAGCCCATCCAGTTTCAAAGATTCAGACATGACTGAGCAACTTTACTTTACTCACTATGTATTTTAATTAATTAGGTTTTTCATATATATTTATCATCTATTTCCTTCTGAGAGCTGCTCTGTACTTAGTATCTTCACATAAAGATTAGTCTTCACATAAAGAACACACACAATATATATTGTTAAGTAAATGAATGGTTACATGTGTTAGGGAATATTTTAAGCTTGAGAAATGCAAGTATACAGCTTGTTCATATGTCACATTAACAAATTCAATTCTAAAATCTGCTGTGTTTAGAAACATAAAGAAAAGAGAAACACAGAAAAGAAAGAAAGAAGGGTAAATGAAAGAAAGCACAAAGATAAAAATAGAAAGGAAATAGGCTTACTTTACTGGGCTAAAGCCAGTGATCTTTTCAAATGTTAATGTCACATTATTTACCTTAAAACCTTCACTTGCTTCCTAGGGCTCTTAGGATAAAATCCAAACCTACATCCTGGCTTGCAAATTTATTCAGAATGTGCTTCTTCCTGATATCACCACTCCACTACATATCATCAGGTTTAAGCCACCACTCTTTAAGATACACATATTTCATCTCTCCTCAGTCAAGTCCTTGTCCTCCTGGATCAAGGTTAAATGTCATTCCCTGGGAAGGTCTTTCCTCACTACACAATTTGAAGAACTCGCCTAAGAGCTCTATGCCCTAACACCCAGCTATATTTCTATCATGATCTGCTAATTTATTATATTTTTATTTATTGTCTATCTCAGTTAAGTAGAATTTGATCTCTATGAGAACTAATTGTACCTATTAATGACTGGACCCATTGTCCAGTTCGACCTAATTAGCTGAAAGAATCTATGTCCTGAATCTACTTGAAGGAGAGAGCCTACATATCACCCCACCTCCCAACTGTGTTCAACCATCTTGATGATTAGAAGAAGCAGAAGTGCATTGATGAATAGAAAATATGAGAACGGTGGACAGAAGAAACCTTTTTTCACTGAGACAGTATACATTTCTGATCATAAATCTTGGTGTGTTAGAAACTGGACTTTCTTTATTCTCGTCAAATCAGCTATGATGCTTAACTGCTATTTTTGTAAGAAAATGCATTCTTATTCCCTCCTACCTGACTTCAGAATGACTGTGTGGAACATGACCTGTTTGTAAGTTAGAGGATTCCAATATTTAGCTTTGTACTTACAATAAAAGAAAACATCAGAAAGAGTTTTGCATTATTGCACATTTAATTTTGATATAAAGCATGCAAATCATTTTGGCCTTGGAAAATCTAGACAGGGAGAATGAAGAGCATTAAGGTGTGTTGATTAAGTTGTTATACTGCAGTTCTAGTATCGACCATTTGCAGCATAAATGGAAAATGAATACAATTCATGTGTATTCATGATAATTGCCCAAAAGAAACTGGCTCTGAGTTTATAAAGCTGATTCTATTCACAGCAAAAATAATGATGAAACATTTTAGATACTATTTGTGCCTATGCCTTGTAATACCAGTTATTTTAAAACTCAAATGTTTTAGTATGTCTGGTATCTGCCTAAAAGCATGAGGGAAATCTCAGAAATATCAAATAATACCATACTTTCTGAATAAAAAAACTCTCTTATACAAAGCATTTACCATTCAGTACAGGAATACAAAAGAATTTTGAGATTTCAAATGGAAGTCTATTTGAACTGGAAGAAAAAAATCACACAAGTAAATTTTTTTTCTCAATAATAGGTAGACAGTATAAATACACTCTGGTCTATTTTGGGATTCACTTAGATTATAATTTACATCTTTTCCCTAATGTTCAGTTTTTCTAACTAGTCCTAGTGATCTGTGACGGAAATATTTAATTGTTTATTTTGAACTGTTTTAAATGCATACTTTAATAACAGAACACTAAATCACTTGACAGTGATACTGATCATGATTATTCTTTCATGATTATGAAAGAATGTATTTTCTTAGGAAGGAATGCTTTGAGGAAAAAAAACATTATAAGAGTATGTGTGAATTTGAGTTAGGAAAGTGGTTGATATATTCTGCATCTATCTTGCCAGTTGTCTATAGAAGTATCCAGTTGTAGACAATACAGAGTTATACACATAAGGTTGCTAAGCCAACACAGAAAGAGACTGCTCACCTCTGTTTTCCATCCACTCTGGTTTGTAGGTAAGTCTCTATCAGAAGGCACTGGTTCAGGCATTCTTGCTAGGTCTGTGGTTTATGAGGTCATTTCCACTTGTAATTAAAAAAAAAAAAATTCAAGAATGGGTCTCAATACCACCACAATCCATTAGTCACGACAGTATGTACTGCCTTTCTCACCTGTTCCTGTATGGCCGGCACAGAAACCTTGATCTCACCCTGCTTCCCTTTATTCTAATTGCCTTATTCGTACTAGACTTTTCCTCTCAAACATCCATGAATCTCCTTCATTCCAGTGGTAGTTCGTCACCAACAGAGAGCATATCTGAATTTGTCTCTGAAACTGTAGCATTCATTTTAGTACTAACCGCTCTGCAGCTTATGGTGACATTTATGCTGCACGTGAATGGCCACTTTAGATTTTCTACAAACTAAGAGTTGAGGCCATTGCAACCTCTAATTCCTCACCTTGCATAAAAATGCACTGTATTTCTCTTTCAAGGCATGTCAGCTGTTGAGTGGTCAGTTATTTTTCAATCATTGCTTTTCCCAAAAGGAAACATTTCTCACTTCTAGGGTCCACCCACCGTTATTCATCCATTCTGTCAAGGACTAGGAATTACTTAAGCCTATGTCTCCGTGAATTGCAACACAAATACAAACCCTCAAAATTAGGCCTGAAATAGGTATTTTTCATCCATAGACTAAAGTTGCAATTACTAAAGTTGCAGTTCCTGTAAAAATGAAAGAAAAATTTCAGGTAGAGATGTTTTTTTCTGGATGATATCAAAAGGTATCATAAGCAATCAGCTTTCTACCTTGTAAGTCAGAAAAAGAGACATTTAGTATATAGTTCAGTTAATTTCACTTTCTGTTGAACATAAAAAGAACTTTGAATAATTATATAATAGAAGCCTGGAGTTAGTGACCTCAAGGTTGGTACAGTGGCTTAATGATGTCATCAGAGACTCATTTTTATTTGAATATTCTCTCTACCTCAGTATATTAATTTTGAATCCATGACATATATATATATATATATATATATATATATACACACATATATATAAGAAAAGAAGCTACTACGGAGCAGAAATTCTTAAACTTTTAGGAAGAAAACATATTATCATATTTTTAATTAGATAAGGATTGTTCTGAGAGAAGGAAGAAAAGTAAAGGAAAAGGAAGAGAGGACTTGGAGTAGGGACTTGAATGGAGAAGGGCACTAATGGAGTCTTCAATGTGATAAGGGCCAGACAGCAGAATGGAAGCGCTTTCAGGGATGAAATGCCTTTGAATGTGTGAACACCTTCACCGCCTTCTGAATGATCACCTGTGGAAAAGCTGCCATTTCACTACTCTCTTGATATATGTTAACATCATTCGTACTAGGAGCAAGGAGCCTGGTTGAGTTTCAGGCTTTAAGGAGTATGAAAAGAAATGCCTACTTCTAACTAAAATGGGATGGAACACATTAGATAGGACTTTCAACTAGCAGTGAACTCATGGCTAGTATTATATTTTGGACATCGGGTTACTATTTTTAGTAAATCTAAGTGATGTGTTGCCATTGTCATAGGCATAAAATATCTTTAAACCTCTCTGAGTGTTAATTTAAGATGGATATTAAATAAGGAATAAATATTTAGTCACTCAGTCATGTCGAACACTTTGCGACCCCATGGACTGTAGCCTGGCAGGGTCCATGGAATGTTTCAGGCAAGAATACTGGAGTGGGTTGCTATTTCCTCCTCTAGGAGAATCTTCCCTACCCAGGGATCAAACCCATGTCTCTTGCACTGCAGACAGATTCTTTATAGCTGAGCCATCAGCGAAGCCCATCGTAGGCACCACTTATCATCAAATCTGGGACCTAAAAACCACAGAATCTAAGAATTATTTTGTGTTGCCAGATTCACAGGGACTCTCACCATGATAACTAACATCTATGCACTTACCCACTTGGGTTGTTGACCATCAGGGTGAAGAATGACCATCACATGTTTATATCTCAATTAATTTTCCATTAAACGAATACTTACTGAGTATCTATGAGTCATGGTACAGTTTTTCTCTGATGCAGCAGTAAACAAGACAGCAAACAGTTTCATTCCATTCAATTTTAGTGGCACATGTCATATGACAAATGTTGCCACATAAATGATCTATGAAAAAATAGTTACCTGATCGGTTTTTTTCCCAATTTTTAACTAATTTGAAACTTTAGATAACTTCAGGAGAGTAGAGGATTGTTTTCCTTCCTTCTGTAGTATTATGAAAGTTTCCTAAATAAATATGTAATATTATTAGAATCATATAAATGTTTTGCTTAATTTTGTTATCAGGAATATCTTTTCAGAGTTTATGATATACTTGGCTACCTATTATTATATATAATACTTATTGCAATGCTTATGTATATATGTACGTATCAAGTAAGAACTGCAAATTCCTTCCTAGTAATACTTTCTTATAATTTTTAAATTATTTCTTTCTTGGGAAAAGCTAGATATGTATAGCGGCTGGATATTCTTGATATTAAAGAATATTCATTTTCCCTAATATTGACCACTGAATATCATGTTAGGAAATGATGAAAGCAATATAATCTGGGCACAATGCAAAATATTTATTAAACATATTAAATATGTACCTCTCTGTATGTTCTGCCTTTGTAAACATAACGGGTAACTTTCAACATTCTGAAATCACTGTGAAAGAACTACTTAGCAAATGTTTTTTTAGGGTGTAAATTGCTTTATATGCTTACTCTTTAAAGTCTGAAAGTAAAAAAAGGCTGACATTTGTGTGCATAAATACATATTTTAATAATATGAAAACAATAGTATGCAGTAAAGGAAACATGTCACCAATAAATAATGAAAAGCTATTCTTGAGATATTACAAAAGTAAATGAAAGAAATCAATGAATTGTTTAGACAGGAATAAAGAAAATCTCAACTGAGATAATCAATCACTACAGAGCCTTGATGAAATGATTTCATTGCTTGCAAACCACAAAAGTTTTCTTTCTAAAAAATAAAGCTTTGGGGAACATTCTAATGATTAATTATACAAATAACTTTTCTTTTTAGTAAAGTGAAAGTGAAGTTGCTCGGTCATGTCTGACTCTTTGCGACCACATGGACTGTAGCCCACCAGGCTTCTCCATCCATGGAATTTTCTAGTCAAGAGTACAGGATCTGGTTGCCATTTCTTTCTCCAGAGGATCTTCCCAACCCAGGGATCGAACCCAGGTCTCCCACATTGCAAGCAGACACTTTACCATCTGAGCCACCAAAAGGAGTTGCAAATAACATTTCAAATATGGAATAAAACTAATTTGATCAGATTTGTATGCAGTTCTTTGCATTCAAATGTCATTATGAGATCTTGAAATAAATTTAACATGAATAGTCTTGACAATATTCTCTTATTTGTGTGGTGGTGCTTGTATTATTAACATAATATACCCTTTCTATAGTAATAATATATAGGAAATATCTACAAAGAAAGACAAACAGAAAATAAGCACTAAAGCAAAAACTGTTTATTGTGAAATTAATTAAGAGATATATTTAATATAATATTACACATTTAATAGTAGAAAAAATGATGTTGTAAAAAAGATTCATTGATTAGAGTACATTGATAATAAATCTTTGATGATAATTTTTCTCTATACTCCAACTGCAGAAATCATTTGTTGTCTGTCATTTTACAAATGTATATTCTTTAATTTACTGAAAGCTACATCATTCATTCAGTATTCAATCATTTGTCCATCCAAATATTGACTATTTATAACTTGTCTGGCATTGAGGCTGCACTGGAGAGTACAAATATTGATTGACATTATGGAATTTACAGAGTACTGAGACAAATCTTCGAATGATCACATTATCAATGTAAAATTACAACTCAGTAATTAGTAATTAAGTGCTATAGAAAAAAGTTGCATGATGAAGAAATTGGTAAGATTTGATCTCAGAAAGGAAGAGTTACTATACATTAATGAATAAACACCATATATATATATATATTATTTATCTATATACACACACAGGCACACATACATATATATAAACCCACTATCTATATAATGAAGACCATTTAAGATCCTACTTATATTCAATTTATATTTAAATTTAAGTTCAATACTTTTATGTGTCTGGTCAAAAGATTGAGGGCAGGAGGAGAAAGGGACGACAGAGGATGAGATGGTTGGATGGCATCACTGACTCGATGGATATGAGTTTGAGTAAGCTCCGGGAGTTTGTGATGGACAGGGAGGCCTGGCGTGCTGCAGTCCATGGGGTCGCAAAGAGTCAGAAATGATTGAGCGATTGAACTGAACTGAAAATCAAGGTACTTGCACGTGCCTTAGATCAAGCTGCTGTAACGAATTATTGTAGGGTGCATGACTTAAATATAAACACTTATTTCTTACAGTTCTGGAGGCTGGAAGTCTAGATAGTGATGATTATATGGTTCAGCTCTTGGTGAGGGCTCTTTTCCCAGTTTACAGATGACCATATCCTTACTGTGTGGAGAAAATCAACTACCTAACTCTGAACTCTCTGAAGGTCATCGTTATTATTCAGGAGAACTCCACCCTCATGACCCTAATTCCCTCCCAATGGCTCCACTTCCACATACAATCACATTGGGATTAGGGTTTCAACACATGAGTTTTCCAGGCACACACATATTCTGCCTACAAAAGCACATGGTAGGCAGTATATACACAGACTTACCTCTCTCCTTGGTTATGTTCTGCCATTATAATCATACAAAAAACCCTATTAAATCCTCAAATATAAAGAAACTTTCATTTGGCAAATAGCACTTTAAATGTTAATATATTTGTGTGTATATAAATTACACATGTAAACTATACATAAATTTTATATAATTTCAACATTTGTTATTTATGTGAGCAAATATAAAGTAAATTAATGTTTAAAAATTATTTATATTTATTGGATAAGTAAATGTATTTTAAGGACTAAATAAACAGATACCTCTGCAGCATAAGAGAAAATTATGCATTTAAGAAGTCAAGGAAGTGAATGCAGTAATATCGCATGCTTTAGGCACATGTCCAATACATCTTTGAAATTTTGTCTCCAACATAAAGACAATGAGAAACTGCTGAAATGTTTTATATGGAGTTACTCTAATGGACTTGATGCTTATAAAAGATTGATTAAAGTGAAGTTTAGAGAATGAATTGAATTAGATCAAAGAAGGTGAGAAAAAGAGAGGTAACTATAAACTTCACTGACAAAAGTGAAGCCTATATGATTTTGATATGAATCGCAATAAATTAATCCAGACAGTTGATAACGTACAGGTATCGCCTTCTAATCCATACACACAATGTGTCTCTCCATTTGTTTATGTTTATTTGATTTATTTCAGCAATGTTTTATAGTGTGCCACAAACAATCTTGCACATTTTTTGGCTAAATTTACCCTTAAGTATTTTGTAGTTTAAATGACTTTGTAAGTGCTATTTTTCATTTGCTTTCAATTTCTAATTATGTAGTTATAACATACCACATAATTCATTAATAAAATTAACAAGTAAGAAGTACATTTAATTTTGGTATTTTATTTTGTATGTTGCAGACTTACCTAAGTCATTCCTTAGTTTTAGTAGCTTATTTTGCAGATTTTCTAAGATTTTTTTTTTTTTTGGTAGATTCTCTCGGATACATAATCACATCACAGAAAGGCATTTAATTCTCCCTCTCAAAACTGTATATCCCTTATTTCTTGTTTTTGTCTTTTTGCAATCACTAGGATATCCATATCATGTTGGATAGAATGATAGCAGACCACTGTTAAGTGTAATATTGAATATAGGTTTTATAGATGCTTTTTCTCATTTTAGGGAGATTCCATCTATTCTGAATTTGCTGAAAGTTTTATATTTTGTTTATCATGAGTAAATACAGTTAATCTTTTTTTTTGCATCCATTGAAGGTGTTTAGAGTTTTATGCCTTTTGGGATCAATTGTTTGTTGTTTCTCATTAGGTTTTGAAAATTTCATCCAATATATATTCAAATATAAGTTCAGACTTATTCTCTTCTTTTTCTGTGACTTCAAATACATACATTAGGCTATTTGATTTTTTAAATAGCTCTTCGATACTATTATCTTTTACATTTCCTTTTTTAAAATTCCTTATTGCAACACAGAACATTTGTACTGAATTATATTCAAGGTCACTGATTTGTTTGCTGTGGTTCTATCTGTTGATGAGTATTTTGAGAAAATTCTTCCTTTCTGATATCATATATTTTCATATTTTAAACATTCTGCTTGCTTTTTATATATTTTCATATCTCTACTGGAAATGCCCACCATATATGTTCACCTTTGCTACTAGACATTATATCATATTAATTGTAGCTACATTGACATCCCTGTCTGATAGACTCATCATCTTGCTGTTTTGTGCTTCTTGTTCTGTTGAATACTTGATATGTTGACAAAACATTTTTTGTTTTTGTTTTCTCATTGTATGTTTTGTAGTAACATTCTACATAGATATTCACACCTTGATGAAGGAGAGGGATAGGCTGCCAAACTCTAGAGAAAGTATCCTCAAGTTTCCCCTTTGTCCCTGTCTTCTCAAACACATATACAAAAAGAAGGTCTCACAGAGGCACAGAAGAAGTCCTTGGCTGAAGACTGCCTGGGAATGCAAAGGTGTGTAACAGCAGGACTACACAGAGGGGCCTGAGTCCTTGACTGCAGCGCCCTTCTGAGCCTGCAAAGCACTGACAACACCCCAAGCCTGGTATAGGGAGGGGACAGATTTGCCCTATTGAGGTCCGCCAGTTATTTAAAGTCTTTGTCATTTCTGTGACTGGGCATGAAAAGTCACATTTAGGTTTTTTGTTTTTTATTTTAAGCAGCTGGACCTCTCCTATGTATCATGCTTATTTTTAACTATATGACTGTCTCATTCATTTTAGTTATTATGTGTTCTTCAGTTTTCTGGAAAGATTTGCTTCATTCAGATGGCTTGAAATATTCCATGGAGCTTGATTAATATGAACCTTTCCATAGTTTTATATATCCAGATACATTCTGAGAAAGCGTTGCCAAACTTTGGCCTCTGTTCCAAATAGAAACATGGAGACAGAGTTTTGGGTAAAATAGAAAAGAGTAGCTGTTATTGCTTTGCCAGATGAAGGGGGCTAATGCCCTCAAGAGTGCCCTAGAGGGGGTAGTGAGGAGTTCTGTAGTGTTCAAGGAGCAGGGTGTGATCGACCTGTGGACAGTTCTTGGATGGGCTGGCCTCAAGGTGAAGTTTCAAACATCGTCAACTTTCTAGTTTCAACCAGCCTAGGATCAATGCTCTTGTGGTCAGTGGTTTTCACCTGGAGGTGTCTGCTTCCTGTAAAAACAACTTAGCAACGTGCAGTAGGCCTTTATCTTTATCTTTCAGGGAACTGTGAGTTCGGTGATCCTGCTGTGTGGCAGGATTACAGTCTCAATTGTTACCAGTTCCTCAGGCCAGCAGTGATTCTTTGCTCCTGCCCCTTCACATTTTCCAATCATTAACTCCCACGTCAGCATTCTACTTTGAAAGACAATGAACACAGGGGCTTGTACAGGGTTTCAAAAGCAACAGAATGTTGAAGTGAGACAGGCCCATCCTCTTCATTTTGCTGTCCCTGAACCAAAAATCAACTCTGATTTGGGTTTTTCCTTTAAACTCCTAAGAAGCAGCACACTGGGAGGAGGCAGTCATCTTACTTGCAAATCCCTCTGGTTGCGGAGAGAGCACAGGTGGAGATGTGAATGCCAGAGAATGGCAGATCATCCTTCATCTGACTGCATCATATCAGCACACTCTGAGACCTTGCTGACAGATAGCATCACTTCCAAAATGACAGCCCGAGGTTATCGTAGCACACTATGGTAGGTGAAAAGTACTGAAATGAGGAAATAAGAAATTAAAATTTACCCTCTAATCTAGGCTTATCTTTCCTCAAGCATTGATTCTGCACTCCAAGTTTAAATCACTATATATATATTCAGTGAGAGAATTTACAGGAATTTCACGCTCTCTCTTTTTCCCATAATTTATATAATCTTCCTCTCACCCCCTTAAATGGTTCTCCAGAATTATTTGAACTTAGGGAGAAGCTAAACCTTTTCACTTTAAATCTACAACATACAGTGGTGCCTGCCTTTGGACAGGTTTCAGACTCAAACCTCCCTTAATATCACAGTTGATATTAAAAGCTCTTTCTGCTTCCTTTGGTGCTGTCTCTTTCTAGAATGCCTAAGATTCACCCTTGGGAGCAGTAGCACTCAACTGAATAATGCTAGGGGGCTCTCCAGCTTAATTAAACATCATAACCCACTATAAACACTGAAAGCAAAAGTTAGAAGGAGAAGAAAGAGGATGAGGAGGAGGAGGAGGTAAGATTGTTTGTGTGAAGCTTGTGCAGGGGCTAATGGGGAATGGTTTCAGTCCTGCCATTCTGGTTCCGTGTTGGTGAGCCTCAGACCCCTTCTGGTTGCTGCAGTTTCAGTTTCCTGGAAGATTTGGACAAGTATAGAAGAAGAAGCTTGAACTAACTAGAAACTGTTCTTTCTGTTACCACATTACTCTGTTGTTGTCTAGTCACTATCATGTCTGACTCTGGGTTTCCATGGATTGTAGCTCACCAGGCTCCTCTGTCCATGGGAGTTCCTAGGCAAGAATAGTGGAGTGGGTTGTTATGTCCTCCTCCAAGGGATCTTTCCAATCCAGGGATCTAACCACCTTTCCTGCATTGTCAGGCAGGTTCTTTACCACTGGGCCACCGGGGAAACCCACTTATCTGATTAATGATCTCCAAAGTTTGCATACATTTCTATTTTGCCCAACACTGCTTAAGAAAAGACAGGGCAAGGTGATCTATGAAGTGTAGCTCCCAGCTTAACCAAAGAGGCAGAACCCAATATATTCTTAATCAACTTGACATTTTTATGCATCTTTATAAATCTTACTCCTCACTCACAATATTTTAACTATATTTGGCATTCTGAAAGTAAGTGGCTCAGTCATGTCCAACTCTTTGTGACTCCATGGACTATAGAGTCCATGGAATTCTCCAGGCCAGAATACTGGAGTGGGTGGCCTGACCCTTCTCCAGGGGATCTCCCTACCCAGGGATCAAACCCAGGTCTCCCACATTGCAGGCAGATTCTTTACCAGCTTAGCCATAAGGGAAGCCCATTCTAGACATTTCTTTTAAATGTATTTAACTTTGATATGAGGAATTATTAATATAATGCTTTTCCCTAATATAACTATCGCCCGTGCATCCAAACACATACTAACCTTCCCTCCCAAAAGGTTTGTCACTTTATCCACCTGTGGGTCTTGTTCATATCTTTTCCAGCTTAGTCACTCTTTGCTTTGAAAGCCCCTAAATGAAATACTGAGAGACAAGTTTAGGCACTAATAATGTTTTGTGCTTGTGGAAAATAATTTAGCCTCTACTAGGAACCTAGAACAATCTATAAGTTTTACTCAAAAGGAAACACTTACCTACAGAAGACAGAAGAGGTTTGCTCCAAATTCTAAAGGGATGAACATTTATTCACCTAAAGGTGTTTGTAAGATCTTCTTCTAACATTGCTGTTCTTTCTGTTTTGTGTCTTTACAAGGTTAGGAAATTCAGGTTAGCTTTCTTTTTAATTGAAAACCTGGATTCAGCAAATACATTTATTAAATCAAGGGTCTTATGACATAACAACTATGCTCAGAATTCTATGCATTGAAAAATATGTTTGCTGCTCAAACTGTTTGCTCTTAAAATTAAATAATAATAGCATATTTTATTTTGAAATATTTTATTATTTAATATTATTATTAGTAGTAAGTTAAAATAATAATGGTGCTCACATATTGAGAACTTACTAAGGAGGTAAATATTAATTTTTTAATTTTAACTACAAAATATTATTTTTCCAAATTTGAATAAATTGTCCAGGCAACTCACAACTGGTGGAGTTTTCTGGAATAATACTTTCAATGTCTGCATGTAAAACAGCATGTGTCAAGTCCCAACAGCTACATCATCTCATACGACCAGCTAAGATTTTAATGTCAGCATGCCATCTATCTTTGATTGAGAGGGGCTAGAAAAGCCATCTCCTGGGGGCTTCTCCTGACACCAGCAGTATCAAGCTGAAGAATTGTTATCCCTAATCCTTGATAATTTACCTAGTTGTAGCAGTATAGACTTCAATTTTTTTTATGTATTTTTTTCCTTCTAGATTAGAAAAACATGCAAATGGGGCTGTACTTTTGTACTTTCTCTATTTTAATCTAAGCTGTAAAAGATGCCAATAGGTTGATTTTCCATTAGAAACATTGCCATGTCCTGAAAAAAATTAAAAAGGCAATGGGTGGACAATTTGTTTCATCATAGATAAAAATGGTATTTTACATTAGAATTTGGCATGTGAAATATTCAGAAAATTTTGAAGTTTTTCTATTTGTCACATTTCACTTGAGTTGGTGGCAAATACACAGACATGGTGGAAAGGGAGGAATTTAAAGCTATGTGATTGAAATGAACCAAGACAATTACTAAGCTACTCAACTTAATATTTCTGTTGTCAAACCACATTCCCCTAAGATGCTCTTTACTTCATTGTTAAGGCCTGTGTGAATGCCCTTCGCTAAATCTCTCTTCAGCCAGGCTGCTTTGGAATCTGTGCCATGTGACTGCTCTCCTAACCAAGCTTCCATTTTCAGTTTCTGTTTTCCCACTTCTCATAATCAGTCTGAATAGGCTGAGTTAAAGTTTATTGCCAGAAAAATAAATATGATTAAAAAAACCCAATTACTGGCAATTTATTTTTCCATTTGATAAAAATTGATCCTGCCTTATCGTTTTCTAATTTATTTAGGCAAAATTTATTCAAATACCTTAGAAAGACTGCATAAGCACCTTCTCTTTTGGTAAATTTGTATCCCGGGGTCTGAACGACTCCACATTAAATGAATTGAAGCCATTTAATCATTTACCTGATTCCACATGATTTACAGAAATGTCTTTGGGTGTAGCTCTAGGCAAATAAAATAAATGAAGTTAACGTGGATTGATATTACATAACTGTGAACTAGAAGCTGAGACAAATGCCTGTTTCTAGTTACAGGTCCCTAAAAACATTTTATTTGGAGGAGACAGACTGAACTACTGTGTGTGCCCCTTGAATTTTCACATAATCTAATTTTCTCTGACAAAATCTTCATGCCATGTGGGCATCTCATATTATCTATGCTGATATAAAGCATCAAATGGTTTTTCATCCTTTAAAGTCATCTAAAGGAGCAAGGACACTTTGTTAATTTTCTATAACATATAATAAATATAGGCAACATTGGAAAATACTTATACTCTACTATAAGTGAATGTCATTCAGTCGTATCTGACTCTTTATGACCCTATGGATTGTAGCCTGCTTGGCTTCTCTGTTCATTAGCTATCCCAGGCAAGAATACTGAAGTGGGTTACCATTTCCCTATCCAGGTGATTTTCCCGACTCTGGGATCGAACCCATGTCTCTTGCATCTCCTGCATTGCAGGCGGATTCTTTACTATATAAGCCATCGAGGAATGGTTTTTATTTTGCATTATTTATCCTTTAAGGGAAATACATGACAAAAGAAAAATAGATATTTGAATCATTTGTTTTTCAAATACAATCTTTTGTTGGGTTGAACTAAGAAAGTGAGAGAAATGACTTTTCATAGCAGAACAAAAGTGATTAAACTTTCTGTTGCTTGATTATTGATATTTTTCACTCCAAGGCATCTCAATTACAGATGTCCCTTTTCTTTGGTAGTGAGTTAGGTACAGTTTATAGATAATAACTGTCAAGAAAAAGCTTTTATACTTTTTTAAAAATTTTATATACATCTTTTTGCAAAGCTTTGGGTTCAGAACAAAAACAAGTAGAAGGCATGGATATAACCCATACACACCATGTCTTCACAAGCACAGAAACTCCTTCATTATTAAATCCCTTATCAGAGGTAAATTTTTGATAATTGATGAACCTACATTAACACATAATAGTCATTCAAAGTTCATAGGTCACATCACGAGTAATTCCTGATGCACACTCTATGGATTTGGACAAATATGTACGCAATACATTCAACATGATGGTACCATATACAGCATTCTCACTTCGTTAAAAGTTCTCTATACTCCTCCTATTCATTTCTCCTCCTGGTGCACACTGCCTGGCAGAAACCACTGATTTTCTTGCTGTCTCCACAGTTTTACCTTTTTAAGTATGTTATATATTGGAATTTTACCATAGGTAGCCTTTTCAGATTAGCCTCTTTTGCTTAATAATATGCATTTAAAGCTTCCTTCCATGTCTTTTCATGGCTTGATAGCTAATTTATTTTTGAAGTACATTGTCTGAATGTACCACAGCTTAATTATCCATTCACCTGTTGAGAGATATCTTGGTTGCTCTCGAGTTTTGGTAATTACGTACAGTGCTACTATAAACGTAGCAATTTTCAAGCAGACAAAAGTTTCAGCTCCTTTGGGTAAATACCAAGAAAGACAGCTGCAGATTCATATGGTAAGATTTTGTTTACTTTTGCAAGAAACCACCAAACTGGCTTCTAAATAGGAGAACACCCTTTGACATAAATTGTAGCAATACTTTTTGGATCTG
The DNA here is from genome assembly GCA_007570785.1 of Antilocapra americana. Lineage (NCBI taxonomy): Eukaryota > Metazoa > Chordata > Mammalia > Artiodactyla > Antilocapridae > Antilocapra > Antilocapra americana. The sequence continues at coordinate 8,739,685 of ML663008.1, read as the reverse complement.
TCTCCTAAGACAAAAGAAATAAAATCAGAAAATAAACAAATGAGACTTAATTAAACTTAAAGTATTTTTGCACAGCAAAAGAAACCACTGACAAAAAGAAAACACAGTCTACTAAGCAGGAGGAAATATTTACAAATGATATGACTGCTAAGGGGTTAATATCCAAAATGTATAAACAGTTTATATCATTCAATAACAAAAAGCTAAAGAACTCAATTAAAAAATGGGCAGAAGACCTGAATATATCTTTTTGCAAAGAAGACATACAGAGGTCAACAGGTACATGAAAACATCCTGAATATTGCTAATAATCAGGGAAATGCACATCAAAACAATAATATCACCTCATCCCTTTCAGACTGTCATCTAAAAGACCACCATAATAAATGCTGGTGATTTGAAGAAAAGGAAACCTTAGATGGAAAACACTGTGGGGGTTCTCCAAAATGAAAATAGAACTACAGTATTATCCAGAAATCCCACTGTTGGGTATATATCTGAAGAAAATAAAAAACACTAATTTAAAATGACATATGCACCCCAATGGTCACAGAGCATTATTTACAATAACCAAGATTTAGAAGCAACCTAGGTGCCTATCAACAGATGAATGGATAAAGAAGATGAGGAATATGTATTCAGGACCTAAACATGAATCTAAGATTCTGAAATGAATGGTTAATAATTAGTGGAAAGAAAAACAAAATAGAATCAGATAATGGAAACTGTATAAATATCAATTTGAGTGATGTCCAATGCATTAAGATAGGATAAAGAGAGATGGCAAAACAAAATATAAATTTCAGAATAGGTGCTATGATTGATTTCACAATGTTTGGGGCTCAAATCTAGGTACCCTTGATAAGAATAAAAATTATGAAAAGATGAGAAAGGAAATGGAAAGACAGCCAATAATGACAATTCTCAGGTGAGAGCTCTTGGCCTGTTGTGAAGACCCATGACTTAACTCTAAGTCTAGGCGTGGAGGCGTCCATGATATTTTTGTCTATATACATTAAGTCAGTCTGCACTGGGGAGTGAATGGATTTGTTAGTAAAACCAAACCCCCAAGTTTAGAGTGCAGGAAGAGTGGGCTTATTATCTGCTTTGATTAGTAGTTAAAATTAGACTTTCTTTATTTCCTTTCCTTTTTTATTTTTTTCAGTCTTTGTATTCTTATATAGGTGGTTTAGGAAGTACATATGCAAATGTTATAAGCAAGTGAAAATTAGCATCAAACTTTCTCCTATTAAAATATGTCAATTTATTAAGTCTATGTTTGAGACTTGAAGAAACTATGGTAGTTTTTTAAATGAGCGTAATTAAAAAAGTCCTACACTTGCTCCATTCTTCATCTTGGCTAGAGGAAAGTATTCCACTGATTAAGCATAAAGGGAGGAGGAGAGAGAAACTTAAGCTGTGCTTTGATTATGCTCTTTGATAATGTTTTTTCAAGATATCAGTTAAACCCAAAAAGGGAATCAAGTCCAGATCAATTAAACCCATTTCACTCAGATTTCTCTATATGTCAACTCTGTGGCTTTGTTAGCTCCTTCCTCTCCTTTTAAATCCACCTAACATTTGTCTTGTCATTTTGAATCAAAGTAAATACCATTATTCTTTGTGAAAGCAGTATGGATATTCATAATGCAAAATGAATTTAATATAACAATCAATTCAGAAGCATAATTTATATTACATAAAGTGACACTATTTACAGTACAATCACTTTGTGAGATAATCTGTAATTATTGGGAAGATAACAAAGTAATATATTGGAGTGACTATAAGCCTTCATTAATGGAATTCAGAATGATAAGGAGGTGTTAAATGTTTTGTGTTAAAGTTATTGCAAGTGAGTATAAAAAAAGCCATTGCTTAACAGTATCTGTTAGATAAACTCAGCTCTTATGTGTTGTAGCTTGGTTAAATAATATATAAGTTTACATGAAACACATTTTTAGCAATGATAATATCCTTGCTATTGTAAATTAGGGGAAGAAGATTTTATTTTGAAGAGTATAAATTTTTTAATCTAATTGCCTAATTTTCCTATTGAGAGGTATGTTTTAACAATATGGTCTTGATAACTTAAGGAAATACTTAAGAATATACAATAGACTGTTGAAAAATAACAGTCTGAACCCCTTCGATGGTGAAAGTAAATGGAAATAAAATTCTTTATTTTCTCATACTAAAAGCAAATCATTCTCTAATGGGAAAATGAGGTGCGTAATATACAGAAAGAACACTGACTTCAGAGTTTGGCATACCCCTTACTCAAAATGGCTACAAAAATGTTTGAGTAACTGGTTTTTATAAATTGAGTATACTTCAGTGATCAAAATACTTTTTTCTAGATTTCTTCTGTACTGTGATAAAAGAAATCTACAGTGTGACACCATACATGTTTGTATCAGGATCAGCTGCAAAACTAGCATATTGAAAAAGGATAAACATCTCCCCATAAAAGTCAGGTTTATTGTTAATTAATTTCAACTGAATCCAAGGATATAAATCCATGTTTAGTGACACATGTGAATTTGTATTGGCATTTCAATTTAAGGATTAGAATGATATGCTTAATAATTATCATATATCCACGTGTGGGAATTTTCTAACTTTATAAAAACAGATTCAAATGTATTAATCCATGTGTTCAATCTGTTAATTTACAGTATTAAGGCAATCATTTTCTTTTTTTTTTTTTTATCTCACAGGACTCTGTGGAGTGCCATCTGCCACTGGAAATCTTTAAAACTAGATGGGCATTCTAAGTATAGAGTCCTGGTTTTATTTCTGTTTTGTGTAAACTCAACATCTGTTGCATTAAAGAGATAGGCTCCCATGGTGTTGTTTTAAGTAAGTTATCTATTAAATATCAATGAAGATGTGCATTACTGAGCACTGTAATCATAAGTGAGGATTTTTTTTTCTTATGTGGGCCACCTTTGATATAATCTGAACGCAGTTAAGGAATTTCATCAGCTGCGGAGAATATCGAATGCACTCATTTATCAAAGTCTGCAGAGTCAGAGACCACAAGCTCTGCTGATCAGAAGTGTCCTTACTTGTAAGGGAACACATATGTGAAACGGTTAAGCAGAGTTAGCTAAAGAAGGCTTGGGGAACTCATTTCACATTAAGATGATTTTAAGGAAATAATGTTATGTAAAATCAAGTCAAATTAGGAGAGTCTTTTAAAACAACTAATGAATCAGTGATTTCCTTTAATGATGGTAAATCCCTCATTTACACTCACCTAGCCAAGCACTTAGTTTGAAAATGCTGCTTGGAGAAGAGCAGGTGTTCACCACGAATCACTTTACAGAAAATCTAGTTAGTATCAAACAAAAAGAGACATTTTAAAATGCTCTTAGCACAGGGCTATTATTTTCTGGGTTTGTTTCTCTCAGTGTGTCTATTTCCCTGGCAATTCCAATGCAAAGTATCCTTTTCCAATGTCACACTCAGTATTTTATCTGGTGTTTACAGCTTTCTGGAATCACAAAACCATATACTATACCCACCCCAGACCCTGACCTTGGGCCAAAAAAGAACAAATATTACTTGGGTGCTGTGTAAATTGTGTAAGTATTAATTGATTGAAGGCTACATAAAAAGTGAGTTGATTAGTGAATTGGAGCAAGGAAGAATATATGCTGGTAGTATTATGTAATAAGGAGTTTTCTTTTTAGACTATTCTCATTGAACATTTTTACAAATGACTGGCACTGAAAACAGAATATGAATTTCCAAACTTGTGAGTGGGAGGAATAGCAAAGATTCTGGATGCTAAATTCTGAATCTAGCACAAGAGGTTACTAATTGTCTAACCAATATCTACTTTCCCTTTCTTGTTATAAAAAACATTTTGTTGGAGAAAGGATGCGAATATTTTCTATTTAATCTTGAAGAGAAAGCCAGCAGTGATGTGAACATCTGGGCTGTTAGATTTGGGGGATACTTCAGAGGAAATGCATTAAAAGGGAGTGCTGACTCAGCTGAATTCAGCCCTTAAATATTTGCTGATTTCTTAATGCCATTTAGGACAGGGGTGCTTCCCAGGTGGCACTAGTGTTAAAGTACCTGCCCGCCAATGCAGGACATGTAGAAGACATGGGCTCTGTCCCTGAGTCAGGAAGATCCCCTGGAGGAAGGCATGACAACCAACTCCAGTGTTCTGCCTGGAGAATCCCATGAATAGAGGAGCCTGGCGAGCTATAGTCCATAGGGTCACACAGAATCAGATGCAACTGAAGCGACTTAGCACACACGCATGCACATGATCACAGTAGCTTCTGCAGTTACGATTTTTTGTTGTTGCTGCTGTTGTTCAGTTGCTAAGTCGTGTCCTAATTGCAACCCCATGAACTGCACCTCGCCAGGCTTCCCTGCCAGGCACTTACCAGGCAGTTATCTTTTTACCAAGAGGCACACTTGAGAATGGAGCCTCTGAAACATGTTAAAGAAGCTGCAGCAGCAAAATGCAACCCCAAACCCTGGATACAACTGTGCATCTGTTGCCACCAGATCTCTACCCAAACTCTGGATTTACCTATCTGAAAGAGAAAACATGCTCCTAATTTATTTAAGGAAGTTCATCCCATGTAGTCGTCCAATAGCTGGGCACAATTCCTAATTTTAACATGCAAAACAATGCCATTTGTCATGATTTAAAGACCAAACTTTACCTATTTGGTAGATGCAGCTTAGAAACAGAATATTTCATACACACAAAATACAGATTGTTTTCACTGTATTATTATTTACATTTTTATGAAATACATTTTATGAAATACATTTGTATTTCATTATTTACAAAGTAAATAAATGGAGTACTTAAAAATATAAACAAAAGGTTCTAATCATCACATTGTTGATAGCCTGTAATATAGAACTGATAAGTCATTTTTTTTCTAGTCGTCTTAAACATATGCTTAATTGCATAGGTTTCAAAACTTGGAAGTTGGCTTCAAATTTGGCTTCAAAACTTGGCAACACAATTTAACATAAATGTATGGGGAAAGGACAAAAATATGCTCAGAATAGAGTGACCAGACTTCAAGAAAATGAAGTATTTTATATGCAGCAATTAATGCGAGACACCACCAATTTTCATTTTAAGAAGAGACTCAGAGGCATATATAAGTTATTTTCAAATATGACAATGGCTATAAGATGAAAGAGGATTAATTACTTTCTGGAAGAGGGAAATGATGACTGGAAATCCAGAAGGAGCTAGCTGTGGCTTTGTAAAAGAAAGCAGTTTTTCTTCTTGGGGCAGGAAGCATGTAAGGGGTAGTTACTAAATAAGGTGTTAAATTATACAATTTACATATGCGAATGCATTCATTTACTAAACTGAAACTTATCAATCATATCCAAAGGTCAAGTTACAGCTCAATTCTTTAGTGTGCATTTATGGTTACTCACTTTAAGAAAAATAAACAGTACCAAACATATCAGAATCTCCTTTATGCCTCTTATCATCATCATTAAATTAATTAAATAAGCTATACTGGAAGTCTTAAATAATAATAATTATTAAATTAGGCATTTATTCATATCCTTATCAACACAGTAGATTGGGGTTTGCTAATGCCTGTAGGGAAAGGTTCTATAGAAAATATGTGTGTATATATACACATGTATATTTATATTATAATATACATGTATGTGCTTATATACTATATACATATATATACTCATATATATTTAGAGAGAGAGAATACAGCAAGATATTATTTGCAAATGTAGTTGATAATGTTAAACTTATAAAACTAAACACTTCCTAACACCATACACAAAGATAAAATCAAAATGGATTAAGGATCTAAATATAAGACCAGAAACTATAAAACTCTTCGAGGAAAACAGGCAGAACACTCAATGACATAAATCAAATCAAGGTCCTCTATGGTTCACCTCCTAGATGAACAGAAATAAAAACAAAAGTAAACAAGTGGGACCTGATTAAATTTAAAAGCTTTGGAACAACAAAGGAAACTATAAGCAAGATGAAAAGACCACCTCAGAGTGGGAGAAAATAATAGCAAGTGAAACAACTGACAAAGGATTAATTGCCAAAATATACAAGCAGCTCATACAACTCAATACCAGAAAAACAAACAACGCAATCCAAAAGTGGGAAAAAGGCCTAAATAGATATTTCTCCAAGGAAGACATACAGATGGCTAACAAACACATGAAAAGATGATCAACATTGCTCATTATTAGAGAAATGCATATCAAAACTACAATGAGATATCACCTCACACTGGTCAGAATGGCCCTCATCAAAAAGTCTACAAACAATAAATGCTGGAGAGGGTGTAGAAAAAAAAGGAACGTTCTTGCACTGACAGTGGGAATGTAAATTGATTCAGCCACTATGGAAGACAGTATGGAGTTTCCTTAAAAAACCAGGAATAAAAGCACCATATGACCCAGCAACCCACTCATAGGCATATATACTGAGGGAACCAAAACTGAAAAAGACACATGTATCTCATTGTTCATTGCAGCACTACTTACAATAGCTATAACATGGAAGCAACCTAGATGTCCACTGACAGATGAATGGATAAAGAAATGGTGGTACATATAAACAATGGAATATTACTCAGCCATAAAAAGGAATGCATTTGAGTCAGTTCTAACGAGGTGGATGAGCCTAGAACCTATGATACAGGGTGAAGTATGTCAGAAAGAGAAAGATAAATATTGTATTCTAACACACATATATATATAAGAATCTAGAAAATGGTACTGAAGAATTTATTTACAGGGCAGCAATGGTGAAACAAAGAGAATAAACTTATGGACATGGGGAGAGGGCAAGAGAGGGTGAGATGTATGGAAAGAGTAACATGGACACTTAAATTATGTAAAATAGATAGTCAATGGGAACTTGCTGTATGGCTTAGGAAACTTAAACAGGCGCTCTATATCAACCTAGAAGGGTGGGATGGGGAGGGAGGTGGGAGGGAGGTTCAAAAGGGAGGAGATATATGTATACCTGTGGTTGATTCATGTTGAGTCTTAACAGAAAACAACAAAATTCTATAAAGCAATTATTCTTCAATTAAAAATTAATTAATTAAAAAAGAATTACTTGGGAATCTAACAAAGTTAATTAAATTTACAGAATAAATACTATAAAAAAGAGATTTATCTTACTTTAATTTTCTGTGATAGTAAATGCTGATGAGTTGGTATTCAACTAGACACCTCACTTAAAAAGATTTAGGGACTTGTTAAATAATTTTTTATTCATTACTCATTGGAATTCAGATATTTGTTTCAGAGGGTTGCATTCTGTTTTCTTTTCTTTTTATTAAATTTATAACATCAGTGAAAGCTAAGTCAAATGCTTGTTCAACTCTATATTTCTCTTTAATAACTACAGATGAAAATGCAAGTACTTACTTTGACAGAATTTATATATTAAACTTTAAATCATTTGTATTAAGATCTTTAGCACTCTCTGGATTTGTGCCAATTTCTCAGATGAATAAAAAAAATAGCATTTGTCTTTATGTAACTTGATAGTAATACTATTGATACTAAATTTGAGCAAGTATCCTTAATACAGATGTGCATTACATATATTAAGAACAAGACAATAAAATTAAAAAGCACATTAAAGGAAGCCCTGAAAAGGGCTTCCCTGGTGGTTCAGATGGTAAAGAAGCTGCTTGCAATGCAGGAAGACCCAGTTGGGAAGATCCCCTGGAAAAGGGAATGGCAACCCATTCCAGTATTCTTGCCTGAAGAATTCCATGGACAGAGGAACCTGGTGGGATACAGTCCATGGAGTCACAAAGTGTTGGACATGATTGTGCAACTAAAACTTTCACTTTCAAAGGCTGAAAAAGCTTGAAAATATTCAAAACAGCTATTTAATATTTTCAAATTAATTTTTTTATTACCCAAAGAGTTTTATTAAAGCAGTGAAGGGTAAAAAATGTTGTCAATAAAAGATCAGCTAGCTCATGATAATTAAGATTAATTTTTGTATTTTAAACAATTTCCTTAGATCTTTATTGTAAAATAGATTGATTTGTGGAGAAATAAAATAAAAGAGGAGAATGTACACTCACTATTGATAAAACATAACGAAAATTCTGTTGGAATATTCATTCTCATCTATATACAACATTTTCATAAAAGAAACACTGGTATATACAATAGAAATGGTTATTTCAAAAATTTTTAAATCATTGACTTACTTGAGGATAATTTCTAATATAAAACTTCTATTACTTCTATTCATAAAAGCAAAATTGAGTGACAAAAGTATTAAGCAAATTTAATAGTAGAAAAGAAATTTTATTTTAAATTAACACATTTTAAGATCACACAGTGTTAATCATTTATAATTCCTCAACTCTGTGAATAGATAAACCAGTCTTTTTGAAAATTACTCTAAAAGACAAATTTAGCACATAGATGAATTTTCAGCCTCATGGAAGTGGTAAGTATAGTCTAACATAGGTGGGCAAAACTTCTGGGGGAGAAAAACTTCAGTTAGCAGTTTTCAGAAGTTAGAAGGCAGATGCACTAGTCTTGTGAAAGCAATATAGTTTTGTTTGATTTGCCTTCACTAGAACCTGATAGAGCTTCCCTGGTGGCTCAGAGAGTAAAGAGTCTGCCTACAATGCGGGAGACCAGGGTTCAATCCCTGGGTCAGGAAGATCTCCTGGAGAAGGTAATGTCAACCCACTCCAATATTCTTGCCTGGAAAATCCCATGGACAGAGGAACCTGGTAGGCTACATACAGTCCATGGGGTTGCAAAGAGTCGGACACGACTGAGCAACTTCACTTCACAGAACCTGATATTGCTTTAGTCTTAGGCATTGTGCTATGTCTAGCACAAGATTGAATAATATTTTGAAATACTTACTATTAGATCTGGAAAAGGAAAAAAAATTTTTTTCAATGAATGAGAATTATCTATAGGAAGTGTTGATACTTAGAATGTAAGAAAGTATTAACCTGTAAATCAATATTTATTCCAATGAGAGAAATTAGTACATTTCAGAGGCATTAGAGAACACAGAACACTCTGAAACTGATATAGCTAAAGGACAGGTAAGAGAAAGAAACTTATACCAAAAAAGAGCAGCAACACAGAAAAGCGGGAACCCAAGAATGAACATGATAATGACATGTAACCACGGGCCTATTGGTTGTTAAACAAAGGAGGCAGCAAAGCAGTGAGACAATTTAGTTCATGGATCTAGATAATGAAGGTAAATACAAACCAGGAGTCAAGAGGTCAAAAAGGTAATTAAATTTGCTTAATTTACTTTACTTCAGTCATATTGAAGTGAAGATGCTTACCCCAAAAAACCTCACTATATTTTACCTACATTTTTTATCAGAGTAAAATATAATATAAATAAAACTTGGCATTATTTTCTATTTTGCTACTTGGTTGAAATTTCAAATCTAGGTGTTGCTGTGAAGGTATTTTCTACATGTGATTAAAGTTCATAATCAACTAATTTTAAGAAAGTCAGCTTGAAGTAAGGAAACTTATTTTAGTTAATTTGGATGCATGCATTTTCATAACACAGTCTATTTCCAGTAGTAAAAAGGAAACATATAATTCATGGCGTGTTATGGTAATTGAACTGCACAAAATATTGCCATTGGATAATCCTAATCGAATACCTATAGACAGAAAAAGTTTGAGTCACCATATATTTCTGCAGAATATTTTAGTCAAAAAGGACTTTAATTTGGCTGCTTCTTACTTCAATGACAAAGTGGGGAAAGAAAAGAATGAGCTCAGGGCTCCAAATTTCAATCTCAAACTCCATATACATTACCTGAAGCTTTCTTTATTCACCATGACAACCTTTATGTCCTGTAGCTTCAGGCCAATATTTCTGAAAACCAAACTCAGAGTGTCATTCTTTGTGTGGCTGAAAGACAACAGAAATTTCTGAGGGCATGATTGGGAAGAAACAGGATCCCAATAATTGGACTAATGATGTATGGAGTGATCCTAATGAAGCCGGAGGCATCAATCCCCTGAATTCTGACAACTATTCTTTGCTCTGTCATCCATGCCTGAGGAGTTTAGTCTTCTTTTGCCTGAGAAACTTGTAAAGGACTCTCCTGAAATAGTTGCCTTTCAAGGCACTGCTGATGCTCCTCAGAACTGATCCCCGCCACTGTCTATGCTTTTAGACCCAGAACTAGATTTATGTTCCATTATGGACAAAAGGCTGAGGTAAAAAGTGTGATTTTTCTATTCTTAATTTAAGCCAATAGTCAAATTCTCAAGTTCTAGCTAGCATTCAACTATAATTTGTTGAGTTTAGGAATTCAGATATTTTTCTACTTTATCTACTTGTGTCTTATTCTAAATTTAAGATAAACTCAGAAGTTAAACTCACTCTAATATGCATTAACACATTTTCCCCAGATGGGTATAGTATATAGAGGACTTTTAGGAGTTTCATGGGCTGCTATTATAAATAAATGCATCTACGTATCAATGGAAAGTTACACAATCTGGCTTTCTGTCCTCTGTGGGTGAAGAGGCAGCCGATGGTACTCTAATTCAAATGGAATACCATATTGAACACTTAGTTCAAGCTGTGTTTAATTTGAGGTGGTTGAATACTTTGGTGTTGTTAATAATTTGAAAATTGACTCTATGGTTATGACTACAGATGGGCTGATATTATTATTAGATTTTTGTATTGACAAAGTTTTCCCATTTATATATGTTTCATTGGAACTAGAGTTGTAAGGTTTAAACATTTGAATCATGCATATGTTGCTAAATTCTTTTATAGGTAACAATTACATATTTCAAGAGTGGGCAAAATTATCACCTCTTTATTTGCTTCTCTCTTCAAAATGGTTATAAAATTAAATCTTTAAAAGGATCCCAGGAAACAGCTCTGAAATATTTCTAGTTTTGTTTTTAATTTTCCTTCCACTGACCTGCCTAGTCCTCAGTTTTCACTTTCATTTTTTCCTCCCTAGATATCAAAAACACCTATTGTATTATAGTATGTGAAGCTTTGGGAGTATGAAATTTAAAAATATATTATCAAAATTGTCACATTTTATTACATAGGTCTTTTCAAGGATGAGGGATGAGAATGAACTCTGGACACATTTATCTGAAGAAGTGTTGTATTAAAGCAAAGTTGGATGTTCTCCTGCCCTTCCATACACAGTGAATTAGTCACAGACCTCTGATAAATCAAAGCTCCTTTTGATCTGCAAGATATTAGCAAAGGTATAAGGGTAAGAGTGCGTTTGAACAAACATGTAGTTGTCAAGCGTTCATTTTGATGATTACAACCGATTGACATGAAATTCTTTGAGATTCTGCGCTGTTTGCCTTCTGTGAATGCAGAGCACTTCAGGTTGTGACAAATGTCTACTGCAGAAACAAACTGATGGATGAGGGCAGGAGGTTGTTGACAGGTGAGGATAGTTATCCTGTGACATAATCTTCTTAGAAGTAACAATCATATTTTAGAGCTGATGCTTGGAGTGGTCCAACCATGTTACTTAAGCTTTATAATGAAATATAATAGCATGCTTGGTGTTATTTTATCTATACAACTGGAATTCTTTTAAAATAGATGATCCATGTACTAAAGTGTGAAATTGTGCTATAAATGGAGACATGTCATAAGATGTATTTACCTTGCCCCAAATTACTTGTTGGAAATTATCTTTTATTTTTGCTTCCTTCTATCTTCTGAAATCATCACAAAAAATATCTAAAACAAAACAAAAATCAAAACCCACTCTGCCACAGTGCATTATCTAGGGCTTCCCAGGTAGCACTAGTGGTAAAGAATCTGCCTGCCAGTAAAGGAGACACAAGAGATGAGGGTTCAATCACTGGGTCAGGAAGATCCCCTGGAGTAAGAAATGGCATCTAACTCCAATATTCCTGCCAGGAACTTTTGTTATGAATATGGAAAACACTGAGTCCAGTAAAATGCACTGGGGACTTAATGTCTTGATATTAGAGAACCTAGTGAGCATGGAATCGTATTGATTCATGTGCAGTCACAAACTGCAGACTTCAATAGATGGAGCAGGGATATTGGGGAATGAATAACATTGATCCTGAGGAAAATGGTAACTCAGACAGTGGTTGTATATGATTGTATTCCAGTTCTCAGAAAATCTAATTTTACTCCTTGTTTTTTGACATTCAGTTCAATTTAGTTCAGTCACTCAGTTGTGTCTGACTCTTTGCGACCCCATGAATTGCAGCAGGCCAGACCTCCCTGTCCATCGCCAACTCCTGGAGCCCACCCAAACCCATGATCATCAAGTCAGTGATGCCATTCAGCCATCTCATCCTCTGTCGTCCCCTTCTTCTCCTGCCCCCAATCCTTCCCAGCATCAGGGTCTTTTCTAATGAGTCAATTCATCACATGAGGTGGCCAAAGTACTGGAGTTTCAGCTTCAACATAAGTCCTTTCAAAGAACATCCAGGACTGATTTTTAGGATGGGCTGGTTGGATCTTCTTGCAGTCCAAGGGACTCTCAAGAGTCTTCTCCAACACCACAGTTCAAAAGCATCAATTCTTCGGCACTCAGCTTTCTTCACTGTCCAACCCTCACATCCATACATGACAACTGGAAAAAACATAGCTTTGACTAAACGGACCTTTGTTGGTAAAGTAATGTCTCTGCTTTTCAATACGCTATCTAGGTTGGTCATAACTTTCCTTCCAAGGAGTAAGCGTCTTTTAATTTCATCGCTGTAATCACAATCTGCAGTGATTTTGGAGCCCAGAAGACTAAAGTCAGCCACTGTTTCCACTGTTTCCTCATCTATTTCCCATGAAGTGATGAGACCAGATGCCATGATCCTGGTTTTCTTAATGTAGAGCCTTAAGCCAACTTTTTCACTCTCCTCTTTCACTTTCATCAAGAGGCTCTTTTGTTCCTCTTCACTTTCTGCCATAAGGGTAGTGTCTTCTGCATACCTGAGGTTATTGATATTTCTCCTGGCAATCTTGATTCCAGCTTGCGCTTCTTCCAGCCCCGCGTTTCTCATGATGTACTCTGCATATAAGTTAAATAAGCAGGGCGACAATATACAGCCTTGACGTACTCCTTTTCCTGTTTGGAACCAGTCTGTTGTTCTGTATCTAGTTCTAACTGTTGCTTTCTGACCTGCATACAAGTTTCTCAAGAGACAGGTCAGATGGTCTGATATTCCCATCTCTCTCAGAATTTTCCATAGTTTTGTCGTGATCCACACAGTCAAAGGCTTTGGCATAGTCAATAAAGCAGAAATAGATGTTTTTCTGGAACTGTCTTGCTTTTTTGATGATCCAGCAGATGTTGGCAATTTGATCTCTGGTTCCTCTGCCTTTTCTGAAACCAGCTTGAACATCTGGAAGTTCATAGTTCAGATATTGCTGAAGCCTGGCTTGGAGAATTTTGAGTATTACTTTATTAGTGTGTGCGATGAATGTGGTAGTCTGAGCATTCTCTGGCATTGCCTTTCTTTGGGATTGGAATGAAAACTGACCTTTGCCAGTACTGTGGCCATTGCTCAGTAACTCAACTGTAATTACATCACCTCCACTAGCTTTGTTCACAGTGATGCATTCTAAGGCCCAGTTGACTTCACATTTCAGGATGTCTGGCTCTAGGTGAATGATCACACCATCATGTTTATCTGAGTCGTGAAGAACTTTCTTGTACAGTTTTTCTGTGTATTTTTGCCATCTCTTCTTAATATCTTCTGCTTCTGTTAGGTCCATACCATTTCTCTCCTTTATTGAGCCCATCTTTGCCTGAAATGTTCCCTTGGTTTCTCTAATTTTCTTGAAGAGATCTCTAGTCTTTCCTTGTTTTGAATACATTTCAATACTAAGCAGTTCAGAATTCCCTGGATAAAATCCTTCTGTAGTTATGTTTTCACACTCTAATTCTTCAGCTCCTGAATTTACTACTTAAGTAAATAGCTGATCAAAATTTTCTTTTTTTTGGGTGGTGCAGTCATTTCAGTTTTCTTGATTTAAATGTAATATGTATTTGCTTTTGTCCTTCAGATATGAATTTCATAAGAATGAGAAGCATTTTCTCTCACTCTTTATTTACTTTGAAATTTCACCAGTATAGGTGTCGTCCTGTTACATGCTGATTATATACATATACTATAGATATAAATAATATATAATATACATAGCTTTGTTGTTGTGTTCAGTTACTAAATTGTGTCCAACTCTTTGCAATCCCATGGACTGCAGCATGCCAGGCTCCTCTATCATCCACTATCTCCCCGGATTTGCTCAGATTCATGTCCATACATAACTTAAACATTACATATGAATAATATGATATATGTTATTTTGACCAAACAGAATTGTTCAAACATGCACAATAGCATGCTTTTAAATAAAATTATTGGGGGGCTTCCCTAGTGGCTCAGACAGTAAAGATTCTGCCTGCAATGTGGGAGACATGGGTTTGATCCCTAGACTGGGAGGATTCCTTGGAGGCGGACATGGGAACCCATTCCACTATTCTTGCCTGGAAAATTCACATGTAGAGAGGAGCCTGGTGGGCTACAGTCCATGGAGTCGCAAAGAGTTGGACACAACTGAGTAACTAAGCACAGCACAGTAGTTGATTTTTCAGATTCTTTACCCATGTAAGTTTTTACAGAATATTGAGTAGAGTTTCCTATGACATACAGCTGTTCCTTGTTGAATATGTATTTTATATATAGTAGTGTGTGTATGTTAATCCTGAGCTTCTAACTTATTCCCCTCCCACATGTTTCCCCTTTGGTAACCACACATTTGTTTTCAAATAACAAGAAAGTTTTTCTTGAGGGTTGTCACTTTCAAATATATGGGCATATTTAAGTGTTTGCATGAAACCACCATTTCAAATTTAATCTGTCCCCTTGCTAAGGTAAGAAAGAAGTAGTTTTACTCTTGACTATATGCCTAAAATACATAAAAAATGAAGTCTCATAGAGAAGAAATATCTATTTTCACCTGACTGTATTAGAAAATATATCTACCCTTATGTGAGGAATATAACTTGTGGTTAACTATATATTTTCTTTTTTTTTTTTTTTTTTTGGCTGATGACAGTATCTGTCCTCAAAGAACCTGATTAAATTTGCAAGAGCTACTTAAAATGAGATTACAGAATCACAAATGTACAGGTGGTACTTAAGGAAAAAAACTGAGTGATACATTTCATACTTCTCTTAAAAGAGGCATTCCCACAACAGGACAAGATAAGAATATAACAGAAAAGCAGCCACTAGTGTGAATGCTGTTTTGCATTCTGAAATCTCATTTTGACTTGACTGTCCTTACAATTTGTTAGGTGAACTATAATAAAGCCTGCAAATGGCACATGTCACCTTTGATGCATGCTGCATTTTACATAATATAAAAATAACTTACGATTCTACAGGGTAATAAATAACTCACCAAGAGAGTTATGATACGCATGAAGCTCCTGAAATGAAGTTGTCTATCCCCCCGTTAGGACGTGGTGAGTCAGACATTCATTTCTCTAATATTACTGAGGGAAATGCTGACCCACACAATGTTAAATTAAGTTTTACATTGAGTAAAACTGGATGAGAAACGAAAGTGAAACTAATACATGTAGGTTTCAAATAATTTTGTGAAGAGTTCAAAAAAGCCACCTTAACTTAGTGCACTTTTGTATTTTTATTATCAAAAATAGAAGGATAAGTGAGAGAAAATACTTGATCATGGAAAGAAAATCACATGTTAATATAAACAGCCAAAGGTAAATTAGAATTTTAAAGAATGTATGTGCATATTATGTGTACATTAAAAATTAATGCTAAGATCATAAGATGACTTGATATGATGTACATTTTGTCAAAATGTGTAGTTTGTCTTTTTTTTCTGTAAGTTTTTAACAGCATCATTTTAAAAACATGACACATTTTTTCAGTACAAAAGGGTAATACATGTTTTAGCCAAACATGTGATTATGAAGTAACAACCCCAATAATTATCTTTAAATTAGAATCATAGAGACATTCTCTTTAATAAAGGTCATAGCATAGATTTATAGTATTTGGGACAGTGGCCCTCAAAAATGTCACTACTGAATATTTGGAAAAAGTGCAAATATCTGCACTCCTACCCCAGAGATATTTGTTCCTAATGTATTTGTTTCTAAGAGGATACATGAAAAATCCACTTACCTTCTTTTTTAACCTCTTAAGTCTTTAATTACTGTAAAGCTATAACAGCCCAGGAAGATCTCCTCTGTGGAAGTCAGAGACAAGATTTACCCAGAATATTGCACAATGCTTAGAACGTTAAGGGTCTCTCAGCATCTTTTGAGGCTCATTAGGCTCTGGAAAGCGCATTGAGGAAAACCATTGCTATGTTACTTTTCATATAACAAGTGGGCGGTAAAAGTTGTCATGTTTAAATGTCAAGGGGAGATTAATTGAGGTGCATTTGCTCTTCAGTTTAGTATAAAACATACTCCATTTCTAGAAATTCTTGACATAAAAGAAAGAATTGAGGTGACTATAACATTCTGGTATTAGAGAGGTTAAGAAGAGGTCGGATTCAAAGCACAAGTTGGGAAGTATTTGAGATGTCATCGCTGGCTGGCTCTGAAGTTAGAGCAAGCCATGTGTCAAAAAATGTGGGCAGTCTTTAGAAGCTAAAGTAAACTGTGAGCTGACAACTAACAGAGACATGGGATCGCAGCTCACAACCTTAAGCGACTGAATTTGACCAACAACCTGAATGAGCTTGGAGGAGCTTCTTTCTCAGAGCTTCTAGGTAACAGCCCATACTGGCTGATGGTTTGACTTAGATCATGTGTGATCATAAGAGGAGATCCCAGTTAAACTCACTCCAACTTCTGACTTATAGAACTGTAAGATAATAAATGGATAGTGTTTTAAGATGCAATCTGCAGTCCATCTTATGCTGCAATAGCAAATTAATACACTTCTATAAATGCATCCAGGACCTATTGAAGATCATGGGGTATTTCTCCATGACATCAAAGAGCTGGATAATTCCTATTGTGAAGTAGCCATCAGAAACATTTGTTTCTTTCTTTGATCTTCACGAAAAATGACTATGTTACAAAGCCATCAAGATCTTGGCTGAATACTGGCACTAGGAAAATTTGTACAGAATGAGTACAAACGTCCAAGATTTGAGGGCTATGCCTTGAATAAAGCAGAACTTCTCCTTTTATAAGCTCATCTGATAATGCCAGCAGCAGCATCACTGAAGAGTCTACCAGCAGTACCTTCAATAGACCTACGTACTAGCTCCCAGTTCCATTCAGTCCAAAGAAGAGAGTTGGATATCCCGGGGTGGAAGGTGGGAAAGGTGTGAATGCAAAGAGTAATATAGGAACCAAAGGACCTCATCGTCCAACCACCCACATAAGGAATCCTATCTGTTTATACCAATAAGTATCTCATTTTCTTCTTTGACTGTAGCATAATGCAAATTAAAAGGCTGTCAATCTATTTCTCCCCTCTTCCCATAAAGGCAGAATAATAAAGCATGTAAATTCATTTTATATGTAATACTTCAAATGCATGTCTACTGTGTTATAAAGTCCTAACTTTCGTTTATAGGACCAAGTGGATGTAGCTGCTTCTCTGAAAATATACAATGAATGATGATAAACCGTCAATGGTTAAAAGTAAAAACAACAAGCTTGACTTCCTCTATTAATCAGACAACAACAGCTAAAACAAAAAAGATGTGCCGTTTCCAATTTAGGCATGATGTTCTCTAGACAGTGAGAGTGACTTTGAAGCATAAAAAGTAGTTAACCTTACTGGCATGATGCTGTAAAAGATGTCTTCTTATATCTATTTGCTTCCAGAATCATTTGGATCAAAGAAAGGTGCCACTAGTCTGGTTTTCTGTTGTGATTCAGGCTTCCATTTCAGAGCAAGTAGCAACGTGTGGCTTATTTTGAATCAATTAACCATTTTGCCTGTTGCCGTAGAGTTGTGCTCTTGTTGTACTATGAGAAATCAACTTGGGCAAGTGGTTTCAGAGCAATGTACATTTTAGCTTAAAGCAGTTATGGTCACATCCTTACACTTAGTAATACTCCCTGATACTTATTAGCTTCTTTCCTCATTCAAATGACAGCATCTCGAAAATAATAGAAAATAGATGTTGTATTAAATGTGAAATTAAGGAGGCAGAGAAGGTGACATTGGCTGATGATTTGACCAAGGGCAAAATGAAAATTTAAGCAAGCACACTTAATAAACAGATAAACTACAAAAATCCATTTTTATGGATACTTCCATAAAATGAATATTTGTATGAATTATGTATGATAATTTGACTGAATGTTGGAAGTTTTGCACCAGAGAGTCAAGAAATAATTCTTAAAAATTGGCATGTCTGAAAGAGGGGAAATATCAGTTGCCCAAATTCTAAAAAGTAGCTCACAAATGGTATCAAACTGCCCTCATATTGAGGGCATGTCTGTTTCATAGTGGATGAGTTTGTTATGAAAGTAGTGGCAGGAGAAAGGACTCTCGATGATGAACACTACAGAGCAGAATACGAGGGCAGCACCTATGCACTTGCAGCTGGAGTTGATAAGATTATTTTGTCTGATTTGACATTTCATTTACATCCAGCCCACAATTATAGATGTTTTATAATTGCTAAATGATATACTGAGTTTTAAGAATTGAAAAAAAAAAGGAAAAAACTATTTCAATGAAAACAAAATAAGAAGCAATGCTGACATAAAGTTAGCAGTGACCTGCTGTAAAGATTCAGAAAGACCCACAGCCGTGAGATGAGTCATCAAGGCAGACACAGACACTAGGTTGTAGAGGTTCAGCATCTGGCAACAGAACCAAGACAGAGATAAAACTAAGTGATTAAGGGGAAGCTTCAGTAGTTAATGAGAAATCATAAGGAGCCCTGGATCCAGGTACTCAGGATTTTTTCAACAAAAGACAGGAATCTATTTCTGGGGCAAATAACAAAGCCATACACAGTACACATTGTCATTTATCAGACTGGTAAAAATAAAAAGCGTGTTATAAGTCGAATATACAAGTGTTGGTAATTTGACACTTTAATATAGCATTGGTAGAAATGTCAACTTTTAAAAACCACGAATGACAATTTAAATGTTTATCAACATTTTCAAATGTGCACATTATTTTTCAAAACAACACAGATTCCAAGAAAAGTCCCCACAGATACCTTTATATATATACAGAAAAACAGAAGTGCAGGTGTAATCATTAATCATTTCTACTAGCTAAGGATGAGAAACTATGAATAACGAATAATAGAAAAATATTAAATAATATCCATTCATATCAGAATAGGCTTTTGCAGCCATTTGAAGACTGAGACCGGTCTATGAGTGCTTACTGGAAATTTTAAGCTATATAGTTAAACGAAGAAAGACAAGCTTCAAGTGAAGATGCACACACGCTGCGGGTTTCAGACTTTAGCCTCCGTTTCCAGATTCTCTCGCCTGACCAAGGGCAGTGAGGGCAATAGGCATATCCCAGAGAAAGCAAGGCAAACAGATCAAAAGAGCGTGGCTTCCCAGTGACATCATTAAACTTCTGTACGTATTTCAAAGGTCTCATGGTGTGGGAGATATAATTTTATTTGTATTTATAGTTCTAATAATGGAGTCTCTTTTCCTTTAGCTTCCAGCTTCTGCATGTATTTATCATACTTTTCTGTTAGTATTAGCCAGTTGCTACATGTTAATCACTTTAAAAGGTGTAAAGTAATATAGAGAGTTAGCACTTTATTATGTTCCCTTTTAGGTAGCTTATTGGTAAAGAATCCACCTGCCAATCCAGGAGACACAAGAGATGTGGTTTTGATCCCTGGGTTGGGAAGATCCCCTGGAGCAGGAAATGACAACCTGCTCCAGTATTGTTGCCTGGAGCACCCCATGAGCAGAGGAGTTTGGTGGACTACAGTCTGTAGGGTCGCAAGGAATTGGACATGACTGAGCACAGCGCGCGCGCGCGCGCGCACACACACACACACACACACACACACACACACACACACACAAGGTATTGTAAGAATAATAATAATGAATATATTTATATTTCTGTAAGGAATATACCAATATAAATATACTTACTATATTTGTTATATATAATATCAATAATTAACAAATACATATTTTTCATTATATTCACTAAGGAAAAATGTGTGTCTGTGTGTGTGTGCACATGCTGGTGCTCAGTTGTGTTCAACTCTTTGAGACCCCATGGACTCTAGCCCACCATGCTCCTCTATTGGTGAAATTTTTCTGGCAAGAATACTGGAGTGGGTTGCCATTTCTTACTTCAGGGGATCTTCTGGACCCAGGGATAGAATGAGTGTCTCCTGAACTGACAGGTGGTTTCTTTACCACTGCACCACCTCAGAAGTTGATAGATAGATTGATATTCCTTAAAATGAAGCAAATAAATGAATATTAGGAAAAAAGAGGAAAGCATTTTTATGAAATGTCATAAAATATTTTAAATTCTATTAATATAATGTTTTACCTGGCTTCCCTAAAAGCTCAGTTGGTAAAGAATCTGCCTACAATGTAGGAGACCCTGGTTGGATTCCTGGAGGAAGGATCCGCTGGAGAATGGGTAGGCTACCCACTCCAGTATTATTGGGCTTTTCTTGTGGCTCAGCCAGGAAAGAATCAATCTGCAATGCAGGAGACCTGGGTTCAATCCCTGGGTTGATAAGATGCCCTGGAGAAATGAAAGGCCAGTATTCTGGCCTGGAAAATTCCTAAAGTATGAAATTTGATGTTAGTGGTTTCAAAGTTTTGGTTAGTGTCTTTTATATTGTTAAAGTAGAATAAAGGTCTCTACTGACACTCGCCTTCTTGACTATCAGAAAGAACATATTTGTTGCAATTTCCTGAAGATAACTATTACATAGTTGACATGGTATACTGGCACATAATTTTGTTAAAATCCTTCATTTTATTAAGGATTTTAACTATACTATTTTTGTTTCACTACTTCAGATATGCACAGATTTAGGTTCTGGCAGAAATGCATTCCTAGACTGAGTATCTGCTTATAGGATTTAACATAGAGCTGATATAAGGATGTGTTGTGGGAATTAAGATTTTATATAAACGTATATTCCAATCCTTCCACATATATCTTACTAATATAATGGCTGAGATTATAAAGGACACATATTACCATAGTAAGACTCTAAGAAAATAAATCCTGACAATTGGTGCAGCTGCAGCATAATTTACTTCTGGGCAGGTGGTTTGGTTGTCAGACAAATAATCCCCTGGGTAATCAGAATTGCAAAAGGTACTGATGATCATTTAGATAAAATAGTATAATACCAGAAATAAATCTGGGTGAGCAGTCCAGCCATGTAACACAAACAGCACAGACATGAATTAAAAACAGATTTATTTAAAATGTTCCAGGAAAGAAGTTTCCCATCAGTAACATGAGTGCAGAAAATATGTCATCTGCTCATTGATGTAATTCTGATCTTTAAACATAAAACATACTTCAAAAGTAAAATTAGTAATCCTAAATGTTATGTCAAATGGTACAAAATAAGGTTTCAAACTCTTACAGGAAAATCATCAATAATGCTGCTTCATGTCCATTGTTCCAAAAATTTGCAAATTTTTATGGCTCAAATTTTAAAGAATCGGCCTGCAATGCAGGGAAACGGTGTTCGATCTCTGGGTTGGGAAGATCCTCCTGGAGAAGGGAATGGCTACCCACTCGAATACTCTTGCATGGAGTATTCCATGGACAGATGAGCTTGGTAGGCTACAGCCCATGGGTTTGCAAAGAGTTGGACATGACTTGAGGGAACCAGAACTTCTGAGGATTTTGCTTTGAAAAAATCATCTAACCAGCTCTTTGCATCAGGAAGATATATAAAATAAGATGAATGTGGCATTGGTTGTGGATGATTAGAGAACACTGTCCTTTGTTATCATAAACTTTGTCAGATATAGTGCAGGGTAGCAGATAAGGGATACAACAATGACTCAGAACCACTTATTGACAAACTGATTTCGGGGATACATGAAGATAACATATACTCTGTTTTGGGATGGTGTGAGGAGTTAGAGTGGGTTCAGAAAGACCTTCAGACCAAGTTCCACAGTGCACTTGTACTAGAAGAGAGGTGAATAGTAACGTAAATGATATATCATTATTGTATATCTGTATACTGTGTGAACATGTATTGTTAAATAATGACACAAAAAATCATGTAATCTTAATTATAGATTAAAAAGTAGTTTTAAGACTACATCAACAATATGATATCTTTTTACATATACACTGTAAGTAGACATGCTTTACTGGCTGAAGGGAGTAAAAATAATGTAGAAGCAAACTCAGGAAAATGAAATAATTTTACATTAAATAGGTTTGGGCTTAGTAAAATATAAAACTGCAGGCCAAAGAGTCCTGCTTGTTCACACAAAAATTATAAACACAAAATTTGGTCACTCAGTGCAAACAGAAATAGAAGGTACCTGGGGTTGAGACTATACACCCCTTCACACCTTTTTAAATTCTCATCCTCTCTTCCTTGATCATAACATCTACTGGTCCTAAAATATTTTAGCCCAGGTGATGACTTAAAGGGAGAAAGTCAACCAAAGTTTTAAGATTTTACCATTATGAATATTTGAGAGCAGAGTAATTTGAATAGAAATATTGTATGATACAAAACACAGAGAAACTCTGACATAGTATGTTTTACATATTTGTAACATTGGTATATAATATATGCTAGAACTACTGCATAATTGCTCTCATCTCACACGCTAGTAAAGTGATGCTCAAAATTCTCCAAGCCAGGCTTCAGCAATACGTGAACCATGAACTTCCAGATGTTCAAGGTAGTTTTAGAAAAGGCAGAGGAACCAGAGATCAAATTGCCAACATCCACTGGATCATTGAAAAAGCAAGAGAGTTCCAGAAAAATATCCATTTCTGCTTTATTGACTATGCCAAAGCCTTTGACTGTGTGGATCACAATAAACTGTGGAAAATTCTGAAAGAGATTGGAATATCAGAACATCTGACCTGTCTCTTGAGAAACCTGTATGCAGGTCAGGAAGCAACAGTTAGAACTGGACATGGAACAACAGACTGGTTCCAAATAGGAAAAGGAGTACAAAAAGGCTGTATACTGTCACCCTGCTTATTTAACTTGTATGCAGAGTACATCATGAGAAACACTGGGCTGGATGAAGCACAAGCTGGAAACAAGAGTGCTGGGAGAAATATCAGTAACCTCAGATATGCAGATAACACCACCCTTACAGCAGAAAGTGAAGAGGAACTGAAGAGCCTCTTGATGAAAGTGAAAGTGGAGAGTGAAAATGTTGGCTTAAAGCTCAACATTCAGAAAACTAAGATCTTGAGAGTCCCTTGGACTGCAAAGAGATCCAACCAGTCCATCCTAAAAGAGATTAGTCCTGGTGTTTATTGAAGGACGGTGGTGAAACGGAAACTCTAATACTTTGGCCACCTCATGTGAAGAGTTGACTCATTGGAAAAGATCCTAATGCTGGGAAGGATTGGGGGCAGGAGGAGAAGGGAACGACAGAGGATAAGATGGCTGGATGGCATCACCGACTCAATGGACATGGGTTTGGGTAGACTCCAGGAGTTGGATATGGACAGAGAGGCCTGGCGTGCTGTGATTCATGGGGTTGCAAAGAGTTGGACATGAGTGAGCGACTGAACTGAACTGAACTGATTTACATACAGTAGTATGAACAAGAATTATCTTTGCATTAGATGCTGGAAATAGATGTTAGCCTCATCGTCTTACACTTTACCAAATTTTCCACCTCTTCATGCATTAAGTGATAGTATCATTTAGGAAGTAACACATTTAAACAAAGAGAAGGTTAAAAAAAAAACAAAATAAATTCAGACCATTGAAGAAAAACTATAGAGAAAAAATAAAAAGTCATAAATATAAAATATAATGCAACAGGCAATGCAGTAATAAATAAAACTACTAGAAATGTGAAGCAAGGATAGCATTCAAATAGATTAGAATGGATAAATATGTGACAATAGGATGACTAGCAGATAGAATTTCTGCAACCTAGGATTGGAGTCAGAAAAGGTGAAG
Organism: Antilocapra americana; assembly: GCA_007570785.1. Classification (NCBI taxonomy): domain Eukaryota; kingdom Metazoa; phylum Chordata; class Mammalia; order Artiodactyla; family Antilocapridae; genus Antilocapra; species Antilocapra americana. The sequence goes on along the minus strand of ML663008.1, from coordinate 8,715,507 downwards.
AGATGAGAATGACAAAGCAACATACATGAAGGTGATCAGATAAGAAATGGAGCAGGTAGAGTGTACTGATATTAGGAATACAGAGAGAAAGTATACGTAAGGGGAAATCTGTAAGAAGAAAACTGTGAACAACTTCACTTGAAATACTAAGAGGAAAGTCCAAAGTTGCAAAAGGCAGAAATAGAGTTATATTTGAGAATATGTTGAGATTATTATATATATCCGTGTTAAGTATACCCATCCATGGGCTTCCCAGGTTATGCAAGTGGAAAATAATCCATCTGCCAATGCAGCAGATGTAAGAGATGAGGGTTCAATCCCTTGAAGGAGGATGATCCCATGGAGAAAGTTATGACAACCCACTTCAGTATTCTTGCCTGAAGAATCCCATGGACAGAGGAGCCTGGGGGGGCTATAGTTTATAGGGCTGCTAAGAGTCAGACATGACTGAAGTGACTTAGAATGAGGAATATAAATTGAAATGTTTAATCCAAATTATCTTTAAGTGTCTTCTAAAACTAGTGGTTATGTTATAATGTTAAATGAGTTTATTAGAGAGCAACATCAATATTAGTTTTACTTTATTTACAATATTGATTTGTTCTTGTTTTGTATACACCTGTTCAAATTTACTTAACAGGCATAAGGAGAAAAACCACATTTTCTTTTATGCATATGCTGACCATTTAAAAAGGAAACAATTTTAAGATATCTAATAGAAACTAGATAAATACTGTTTATTTTTCTCTAGAAAATAAGAGATATCTCATAGTGACTTTTTTTTTTTCTGATGTTTTCCCTGATATGTAAGATCTAGTTATTGGTCAAGAGTTTGACGTAAATGCCCATGACTTACTTTCTACATGTATATATACAATTCAGTAAATAAGTAGAATGGTAAAAAAATAGGATGATATAATAATGCAACCATAGTGAAAATCATTGATCGTTATAATGTTCCAGGTACATGGTTTTACTGTTTTACACACTTTATTCTTTGAACCTTTCACATTAGCCCTATTATGTAGGCATTATTATTATCCATATTTGCAGAAACTTACTCTTGTGTAAGCAATGCATATTTCCAAAGATCATCCAACCAGTATGTGGCAGAGCTGAAATTGAGGAGGTGTGTTGTGGTCCCAGAGTTGGTACACTCAACCATCAAGTTATATTACCCATCAGTGGGTAAAATGTGTTCCATGAATATTAATATATGGATTCCATTTTATTTCCCAAACAGCTTCTATTGCTTTAAACAGTTTTAATGTTAATTATATCTGTTTAGTAGACTTCAACCAATAATATTCTCTTCCTGTGTTATCTTTGTTGGAAAGAAAACAATATAAAAAATCATAAAAAAAATTTATAATCATAAAAAAAATCATAATCCCCTTCTCTCCACTTACATTGTTACAAAGTTCATTGGATCATGGCTTTGTGTAACCATGAACAAAATCATCTTATCTCTATTTCCTGAACTGCTAATTATGTAGCACATTAAATCAAGTCCTCGTGGGGAAAGACCATTAATTAATTAATTTAATTAACAGTAAGAAGAGAGGATTTGGTTATCATATGATAATTATTCCTTTGGGATATTTTTCAGCACAATGTGTTCCATATTTGAGGGGTAAAAGAATAGCCACACTTTATTAGTTCTATTAAATTGTATCTAGATGAACTCCTTGTTGCCTGACCTGAGGCGAAAGAAACTATGC
>ML663008.1:8586347-8703786 GCA_007570785.1 Antilocapra americana | reverse complement strand
AAAGAAAGAAAAGACCCTGATGCTGGGAAGATGGGAAGAGAAGGGGATGGAAGAGGATGAGATGGTTGGATGGCATCACCAACTCAATGGACATGAGTTGGTGATGGACAGGGAATCCTGGTGTGCTCCAGTCCATGGGGTTGCAAGAGTCAGACATGACTGAGTGACTGAACTGAACTGAAATGAACTCCTCAGTGCAAAGTATAGGATAATGTATCTTGCCGGGAGCCGTCAGGATGCCCCTTTGCTCGGATGACAAGGTCACGAGACTAAGAAAGTATTTGCAAAGCTGACTTTCTTTATCGGGGCATCCTGGGCAAGCCCCACCCTGGCATTTTTCTTGGAAGTTCTGTCCATGTTCGGAACATTGGCTCATTTCAGTAGGTCAGTCACAGTTGGAAAGAATTTGTCCTGAGATAATCCCCCCAGACTTTATGGACCAGAGGATCCGGGAAGGTGGATCACCTTCCCCGGGGGCTATGGAGGAATGAAAGGGACATTTAAATGGATTACTACTCCTTACTGGGGAGTTTACCAAGAGTTCTCTGGAGGTCATGACAAGGCCACCACCAGAAAGGCTCGTACTTGGGTCACCTTTCCACCTCCCATTCCCCTGACCACTCCACGGAGGAGGTTCTCTTCCTTGAAGAAGTCAGGCTCGATTGAGACTTAGGAATGCTCATAACTGGCCAGCATAGTTGGAGGTATTGATTGCTTTAGGATATGTAGACATAGGAATTCATTTTAGTAGTTGTAAGGTTAATAGGACTTCATTGTTAAAGCAGTGCTGCTAAACTGTTTCTTTGTCCTCTTTTCTCTTTCCTTGTAAGAACCGGAATAGTTTAATAGAATAAAAGTTTCAAGCTTAAGCCCTTCTTTCTAGCTTCTACATAGTTGCACCTAGTAAGAGAAATGTAAGCTTTCTACTTAGATTGATGTACTTATCCGAAGTATGCTGGAGACATTCAAATGGTAAACATACTGTTGTTAAGTCTAATTATGCAGAAATCCGACCTTTTGCAAGGAAAATGAGCTTAAGGTTAAAGTTGTTGATGATAGGCAGAAAACAGGATTGTATAGAATTAGATGTGATGTAATGGGTGTGTTTCTTGGGTATAAAAACTGTAAACCAACAACAATAAAGAGAGACTTCTCCACCGCCTTTTGGAGAGACTTCTCCATCACCTCACAAAACTAACAGCAATAAAGAGAGACTGCTCCATCACCACACACCGACTCAGCTCAGTTCTTCCGCCGACGCCACTCATCCCTCAAGACCCCCGGACCCCGCCGGGGCTGGACCTCGGCAGTATCTCCACTTAGAATATAGGTAATGAGAATTTTTATATAACCCCACATATTTAGGAGCCTTTAAGTTTCACAACATGGTGTTTTTGTATTAGGAAAGAGGGACTAAATACAAATACAGATACTTTTCTGGCCTATGTGATTTGCTACCAGGTAATATTTGCATAAAGATGAATATCATAATTAGTCAAATTTCAACTTAGAGGTGATATTATACCACCTCTAATGGATGCTAGAATCTTGAACAAAAGATGTTTTATTTTGTCAGTTTGCTACAAATCCAATTAAACGAGAGCTCCTTATTACTTGGAGAATTAGTACCATAAAGTATGACCTTTTAAAATTTAATGTAGTCCATGAAGATTGGGTGGTAAACTAGAGGTATATATCTGTTAGAGCACATAGAGAAGTATATAGATTAATGGTTAATTTTTTAATATATAGTAATAGTCTAAATGAAATACATGCTAAAGTTGCCATGTTGATACCTTTTTCCTCAGGTGTTGCAAGTGGTAAAGAACCCACCAGCTAATGCAGGAGATGTCAGAGACACCAGTTCAATCCCTGAGCCAGGAAGATCCCCTTGAGGAGGGCATGGCAACCTGCTCTAGTATTCTTGCCTAGAGATTCCTCATGGACAGAGGGGCCTGGAGGATAGAGTTATGGTCCAGAGGGCTGCAAAGAGACAGACGTGACTAAAGCAACTTAGCATGCATACACACAGACTGTGGCATTCATTATACTCACATTTTCTGGCAAACATCACCATCATCCATCTGCAGAACTTTTTATTCTTCTCAAATTGAAATTGTTCACATTAAATACTTAATTCTCCATAGCTTCCATATGACTATTAGAATGGGGACAATCACCATTCTAGTATTTAGCCCTATGAGCTTGACTTTTCTATATTCCTCATTTAAATGGAATTTTGTGACTGGCTTAGTTCACTTAGCATAATGTCTTAGAGTTTTATCCAAGTTATAGTATGTGTCAGAATTTCTGCCTTTTATAAGACTGAATAATATTCCATTGTATGTATTTGCCACATTTTGCTTATTCAGCTCTCCATCCCTTGACATTCAGGCTCTTTCCCTCTTCGGGCTATTGTGAATAATGTTACTCTGGTTGAGTCTCTGCTTTTAATTCTTTTGGCTATATTCCCAGAAGTAGAAATGCTCAGTCATATGGCAATTCTATAGCTAATTTTTGAGGAAATTCCATTATGTTTTCCATAGCAGTTGCATCCTTTTACATTCTTAGCAATGTACAAGAGTTCTAATTTCTCTAAGTTCTCAGCAACAATTATTTTCTGGGTTTTTCATTTTGCTTTGTTTGTTTTTGCTTGCTTTATATTTTTACCAACAATTACCTTTTCTTTGTTTGTTGTGTTTTATTTATCTTACAAGAGTAATCCTAATGAATATGAAATGATTTGTCATTATAGTTTAGATTCTCATCTCTAGTGATGACTGATGTTGAATGTCATTCATGCAGTTACTGGCCATTTGTATACCACTTTTTGAAAAATGTTTATTCAAGTTCTTTACCCATTTAAAAATCAGGTTGTTTTGTTTGTGCTGTTAAATTGTAGAAGCTCTTTATATATTCTGGATATTAATCTCTTAGCAGCTATATTATTTAGAAGTATTTTCTCAAACTCCATGAGTTGCCTTTTACTCTATTCATAGTATCCTTTGATGCATAAACGTTTAAATTTTTTTTACATAGTCTCACTCTTTTTTTTCTTTTCCTGTTGCCTGTGTTTTTAGTGTCATAGTCAAGAAATCATTGTCAAATACAATGTAATAAACTCTCCTACTAATATTTTTTCTAAAGTTTTATAGATTTAGTTCTCAGGCTTTGGTCTTTGATCCATCTTGAGTTATTTTCTGTATGTTATACTTTAAAATCTTACTTCATGGCTTTTCATTTGGATGTCCAGTTTAGCAACATAATTTATTGAAATTATCATTCTATTTCTATTGGCACCCATGTAAAAAATCATTTGACCACATATGAGAAAGTTTATTTCTTGGCTCTCTATTCTCTCTCTCTCTCTCTCTCTTACATCTCTTATATCTTATATCAACTATATATACATATATAGTTGTTGTTGTTTAGTTACACAGTTGTGTCCAACTATTTTGTGACTTCATAGACTATAGCCCTCCAGGTTCCTCTATCCATTGAATTTAGTGGAGTGGGTTGCCATTTCCTTCTCCAGAGAATCTTCCTGACCCAAGGGTCAAACCAATATCTCCTGCATTGACAGAATGCTTCTTTACCTCTGAGCAACCAGGGAAGCCCATGTATGTGTGTGTGTGTGTGTGTGTGTGTGTGTACTCTTAAGTATTTTATCTTATAGCTGGTGCTATTGTAAGTGAGATTGTTTAATGTTCTTTTTGCATCATTCCATGTTAGTATATGGAACATAAATGATTTTTGAATGCTAACTTTGTATCCTGAAATTTCAGCAAATTTGAAAAACTCAGCAGAGGCCACAGGACTGGAAAAGGTCAGTTTTCATTCCAATCCCAAAGAAAGGCAATGTCAAAGAATGCTCGAACTACAGCACAATTGCTCTCATCTTACACACTAGTAAAGTAATGCTCAAAATTCTCCAAGCCAGGCTTCAGCAATATGTGAACCATGAACTTCCAGATGTTCAAGCTGGTTTTAGAAAAGGCAGAGGAACCAGAGATCAAATTGCCCACACCTGTTGGATTATCGAAAAAGCAAGAGAGTTCCAGAAAAACATCTATTTCTGCTTTTTATTGACTATGTCAAAGCCTTTGACTGTGTGGATCACAATAAACTGTGGAAAATTCTGAAAGAGATGGGAATACCAGACCATCTGAATTGCCTCTTGAGAAACCTGTATGCAGGTCAGGAAGCAACAGTTAGAACTGCACATGGAACAACAGACTAGTTCCAAATAAGAAAAGGAGTACGTCAAGGCTGTATATTGTCACCTTGCTTATTTAACTTGTATGCAGAGTACATCATGAGAAACACTGGGCTGGATGAAGCACAAGCTGGAACCAAGATTGCCAGGAGAAATATCAATAACCTCAGATATGCAGATGACACCACCCTTATGGCAGAAAGTGAAGAGGAACTAAAGAGCCTCTTGATGAAGGTGAAAGAGGAGACTGAAAATGTTGGCTTAAAGCTCAACATTCAGAAACCTAAGATCATGGCATCTGGTCCCATGACTTCATGGAAAATGTATGGAGAAACAGTGGAAAGAGTGGCTGACTTTATTTTTCGGGCTCCAAAATCACTGCAGATGGTGATTGCAGCCATGAAATTAAAAGATGCTTACTCCTTGGAAGGAAAGTTATGACCAACCTAGATAGCATATTAAAAAGCAGAGACATTCCTTTGCCAACAAAGGTCCATCTATTCAAGGCTATGGTTTTTCCAGTATTCATGTATGAATGTGAGAGTTGGACTATAAAGAAAGCTGAGCGCCGAAGAATTGATACTTTTGAACTGTGGTGTTAGAGAAAACTCTTGAGAGTCCCTTGGACTGCAAGGAGATCCAACCAGTCCATCCTAAAGGAGATCAGTATTTGGTGTTTACTAGAAGGGCTGATGTTGAAGCTAAGAATCCAATACTTTGGCCATCTGATGCGAAAAGCTGACTCATTTGAAAAGTCCCTGATGCTGGGAAAGATTGAGGGCAGGAGGAGAAGGGGATGATAGAGGATGAGATGGTTGGATGGCATCACCGACTCACTGGACATGAATTTCATTGAACTCCAGGAGTTGTTGATGGACAGGGAGGCCTGGCATACTACGGTTCATGGGGTTGCAAAGAGTTGGACATGACTGAGTGACTGAACTGACCTAAAATTTCTTTGCTAGTGTTTTATTAGTTGTTAAATTTCTTTATTAGTTCTAACAGGTGTGTGTGTGTGTGTGCATGCAAGCCCTTGTATGGATTTTTTAGGCTTTCTACATATAAGACTGTGTTATCCTGTGAAGAGAGATAGCCTCTTTTCCATTTTTTGGTGTTTTGTTTGTTTGTTTGTTTACGTAATTGCTCTGTCTAGGACTTCCAGTACTATGTTAAAGAGAAGTGGTGAAAGTGAAAATACTTGTCTTATTCCTGATCTTAGAGAAAAACCTTTAGTCTTTCACCACTGAATAAATATGATTTTTTAAATATACGGCCTTTATTATATTGAAATTATTTCCTTCTATTTCTAGTTTATTGAGTATCTTTTTATCATGAAAGGGAGCTGAATTTTGTCATTTTTTGTACATTACTTGAGATTATAACATGTGTTTTTTCTTTATTCTATTAATAAATTGGTAGTAAAATATCATTCTTATTATTCTAAAGAGCTATTAAAGTGACATTGAATGTTGATTTTGCCAAGTAAAGCAAAGCAAATTGCATACAACTGATTGCTAAGTTGATGATTAAAATAAATTTAAAGTCCTTTTTTGCTGCTATTTAAAGAAAAAGAAAACAACTTGCCTGAACTTTTTATTATCCAATTTAAATGATTCATCTGATAATTACTGACAATGATCCATAATTTTTACAGAATAAAGCCAAATTTTCTTTTAATAGCATCCAGATAGCTTATTCAACCCTTTGCCAATGTTAACACTGTTCCTTTTGCTTTGAATACACATTTCAGTGGTTTACTGTTGATGAATCTTCCGAGTCAGCCTTTAAAATAGAGTTCACATGATATATTTTCTAAGTTGCATGAGCACATTCTATACCACTGCACCATCAAACAATATTCCTTAATATAGTTTAATATGTCTTTCTTTTTCACCAAAAAAAATGGCGATTTTAAGAGCATGTTCAACTCCTGGGTCAAATGACTGCCATGAAATATCTGGGCTCTCAATATCTATCTATTGAATCAAATGAATAAATAACTAATGACAGGCCAGAATTATTTTTTTCAAACATTTTAAAATCTAAATTTCCAGCTGGGCACTTATGTATTTTTGTTTATATTGCAGTCTTCTACATTGAAAGAATCTATGGAAGCAGACAGTATCTAATGTCTACAGTGTCTAGCATATATTTTAATTGAATCTATTGTAGAAGTTTATCATTTTTCAGTTTATTTATTTTTTAATCATGGATGATTTCCTCATCTAACCAGAGGAAAATAAGATATTTAAAGTATGAAATGCTTTATGAAATTAAAATGATAAATATGAATTGATCTTAAAAGATATTCTTTTGAACCTGTCAAAACAACAGTAACTGCCTGTAACTAAAGGGGCTTTAGTATTTATTGCAGTAGCTTTAGTATTCAGCAACAAAATACAACGGGAACTAGAATTAAACATACAAAGTGTCTGAGGCTGTATATTCAAACTCAAATAACAAAAACTATTGAGTTTAAATGGGGATCCAGTTCCCAGGTGGCTCCAATGGTAAGGAACCCACTTGCCTATGCAGGAGACATAGGAGACATGGATTTGATCCCTGGATTGGGAAGATCTTCTGAAGAAGGAAATTGCAATCCACTCAAGTATTCTTGCCTAGAGAATCTCTTAAACAGAGGAGCCTGGCAGAATACAGTCCATGGGGTCTCAAAGAGTCAGACACAACTTTTAAAGTGACTTTAGGATTCAATTTGTAAATCATTAGAACACTTTGAATTTGGGGTCAAACAGTTTCAGTGTGATTGAAATCTTCTCAATGTGCATTTATGAATAATAATGGGCTCTTAATCCCCATTTCTTACTGTGAAAAAACTTTAAATATGTAAATTATAGTCTAATATAATTCAACAGTTCAATAAAATGAATAAATAATTGATAAATTAACATGTTCAGTTTTCAGGGTTAGAGTGAAATGTCTGTAACTCCTAGTGTTCAAACTGCCTGATTCTCCCTCCCCCACAATTTCAAATGATCCTGTTGTTGTTCTTTATTTCAAAGATATATTTGACCAAATTAAGCAATAAAATTATGGCTTAAGTGTATACATCTAAAATTATTATCCAGAAACCAAAAGTAATTTCTTATAATGGTTATTGAGATGTGTTTGTAGCCTGTACTATGACAAGAGCAGATACTCAATCAAAATCTGTTTCTAAATGAATGAATAAATTAATGAATAAACCTGAAATAGAACAGAGCTATTTTTTAACATTATGAATCATATTTAATTAGTAACTAAAAATAATAGAAGTTACAGTTGTATCTGTGACATTAAAAATTAACCATATCTAATTTTCTTTTTCCCAATCAAAAATTGAAGCCTAGGGAGATTAAATGAGGTGTTCTGATTATAGAGAGATCAGAGATTCAGGTCATCAAAATTTAAATCTAGTGTTTCTCAATCCCTGTGTAAGTACAAAAAGTGAAAGTGATAATTGCGCAGTTGTGTCAGACTCTTTGCAACCCCATGGAATGTAGCCCACCAGGCTCCTCTGTCCATGGAATTCTCCAGGCAAGAATACTGGAGTGGATTGCTATTCCCACCTCCAGGGGAATCTTCCATACCCATGGTTCAAATCCGGGTCTCCTGCACGGCAGGCAGATCCTTTACCATCTGAGCCATGAGGGAAAGATTAAATGCTGTGTTCCCCCACACAGCTTGTTCCGTGTTTCAGAAATCACTCCTGTGTTCTACTCTAGGTAGCTGTGATCAAGAAGACAAGGATTTCCTTTCCCTCCACCCTGAACCCCAGTCTAAGGCTACAGTTTCACTTCAGTAAGAGCAGGTAGAAGTTTTCTCATCACAAACAAGGCCCTGTGTTGGAGAGAGAAGCTGTATTCTATGCAAGTACAGCTGAAAGAACCTATCTCCCTCCCTGTCCCTAGAACTGCACACCCAGAGAAGCAGCTCTGTCTCAGGAGCAGAAAACTGAAGTACTGGGCAGCAACTGCTCCTGCCCCTGTCCCGGCCCCCACGCATTCACAGAGCAGAGTGTCCATACCATGAGGGGCAGGCTGAGAATACCAGGAGCTACCTTCTGGCCTAGCACTAGCTGGTCGCCCATGGGTGTTACTCTGGGAGAAGCCCTGGGCTGTCCCTAGTACACAGATTCTAACTGATGGGGAAGACAGGCCCTAAGCGCAAGGCGCTCCAACTGATCTACTTGACGAGATTGACCTGATAGGAACACAGCTTGAACAATATCATACCTGTGAGCAGTGTGGAAAGAATGGAGAGCATTCTCCACATTGTGGAGGGCAATTCAGAGGGTACTGGATGCTCCAGGAAAGTGAGAGCAACAAGCAGGATAGAAGAACATCCAGATATTTAACAGAGACAATCAGCAAAGATTAAGCCATGGGGCACCCTCCTGAGATTATGTTCAACCTCATGTTGGGGAACTCAAGTACCCACTAGACTGAACCTGCGCAAGAACAGGCTGGGAAAAACAGGGGCCAGCTGAAAGCATTCCCCAAGCTGCACACATATCTAGCAAAAAACAGCAGAACCCTTTACAGCACTAGGGTGTTAAGCAAAACATCTGACTGAACACTTCTTGAACAATAAGCTATACTGATCCAGAGTCAACTTCGAAGAAACCAGCCTTAAAAATAAAATTACATGCTTCCCTGGCTGTCCTGAAGACTATGCACGGCCAAGGGCATATTCCCTCAGGATCATTCAAAGAGGGAAAATCCAAGCTACAAGGCCTGGCTGAATGTGGGTAGAAAACAAACATTTTGAATTGTGATAACAACCTACCAGTCACACACATATATCCAAAGAAGGAGGGATACAAAGGTTGCAACAATGATCCTACCTTTGGCCAATAAGCCAATGATTTACATTCTCCCTTCAAATAAAACAATTTAACATATCTACATCTATATGAGGCTCATTTAGGTGCTTCACAACAAGTGAAAAATCTAAAATCTCATCCAGGTGGTACTAAAAGCAATTCCAGGAATAACACCTCTGAGTAACATCCATTCTCTTTTCCAAGTCTCAGGTTCTTCAAAGTAAGAAATTCTTCATACATTTTTGGATCTCAATGCATATGCTTTTTTACAATAAGCAGAATTTTTAAAAATTGCAAGTAAGAAAGAAAATTCAAAATAAAATAAATAAAACAAAGTATTTAATGTTAATTACTAAACTTTAAATTTACCCCTAGTAAATTCTTTAATGCTGATTGGCAGACTTTATTTACAGGCTTTCCTGATAGCTCGGTAAAGAATTCGCCTGCAATGTGCAAGACCTTGGTTGGATTCCTGGGTTGGGAAGATTCCCAGGAAAACCAGAGGCTACCCACTCCGATATTTCTGGGCTTCCCTTGTATCTCAGCTGGTAAAGAATCCACCTGCAATGTGGGAGACCTGGGTTTGACCCCTGGGTTAGGAAGATTCCCCTGGAGAAGGGAAAGGCTACCCACCCCAGTATTCTGCCCTGGAGCTTTCCATTGACTGCGTAGTCCATGGGGCCACAAAGAGTTGGACACAATTTGGTTTATTTATTTTATTTATTCTTAACTAATTTAATAGTAAAGGAATAGCTTTACTTTATCTACCTATCTATTAAACTATCATCCATTCTTTTAAATATGAGAATCACCACATGATTTCATAAGAACTTATAGAAGAAATTTTCACATCTTGGGTTATGGGGGAGTCCTTCTGACTTATACATGACTCAGCTTGAAGAGTATGCTAACTAGAACAGCCTTTCTAATGGTCTGGTAAACATGCATCATGGGCTTCCACGGTGGCTCAGTGGTAAAGAATCCGTCTACCAACGCAGAAGACCCAGGTTCACATCCTGGGTCATGAAGATACCCTGGAGAAGGAAATGGCAACCTGCTCCAGTAGTCTCGCTGGGAAATCCCATGGACAGAGGAGCCTGGCAGGCTACAGTCCATGGGGTCGCAAAAAAGTTGGACATGACTTATTGACTAAACAACAACAAAAAAACATGTGCTGTATATTGGCTTTAACCACTTATGGAAAACAATGCATTTAAAAATAAAACTGGAGTAACAGTTCAGGCATCCAAAATTGGGTGACTAATGTAGATTCAGTTTCAGATTAAATTCATTTATCACCAAGAACCTGCATTTTCTGAACTGTATATTAAACTCAAGGACACCATCAGCTTTTCTCAAAACAATATAGGCTAGCAGCTGTCAGCTGCAACCTTATAGTCTCAAAATCTCCCCATATAACTATGCATTCATTTTGGACCTCAACCAATCCTTACTTAACAAGCACAGTTACTTCTTGCCAGCTCCAATTATAATTCTTGGAAAACAACTCTTATAATTAACTCCTAACCTTGCAGTATTTCACTGTATAAACCTCCTCCAATATATAGTTTGACTGAACACAATTCAAGTACTTCCTGAATCTCTCCCCAGCTATAGTCCTCAGTTTGGCTCAAATAAAACTCTTTTCTATTCCAATTATAGATTGTTCATTGATTATTTCTGTTAACAGAAGTATAGTGTAGTGTTAAAACAAAGTGCATTATAAACCTATTATTTAATTCAAACCTTAATTCTCTTGGCTACTAGAAATGTAAACAGGCACATTATGTTAACTCCCTATCATAATCTTTCACCACTATAATTGAGAAACTATTCTGCCTTATTTGGTTTTCATATTAAACTACATGATAAATGAAAAAGCACTTAAAAGACTACCTGGTATACACTAAAAATGCACTGTTTTTTTAGCTTTTATTGACAGTAAAAATTTATTGGTACTTTACAATGTTGAATGAAGACAATGAAATAATAATTACATTAAATTCTAACCCTGCCACCTAAATTTTGGCCTAGAAGTATGAATAGAAGGCTGACATATCTACAAGATTGACTGAATTCAAGATTTAAATATAAGGTATTGATTTATTGTATTGCTGAAAGTTAAGAGCTTCAGATTTGAATGGCGCTTACTGAAATAAACCAAAGTGAAGGTTAAATATACAGGTTCATATTCGGTGACTCATAAAAACATACACATATTTTTATCAATTGCTCCTTAAGTTGTAACTGGTTATTTCGCTCTTGACTATTTGAGCTTCTAAGCAAATCTATAAAAGAATCGAACATTATGCAGACCAATAACTCAGGTTTTCTAGTGCTATTTCAGGCATTCATTTAAGTTGCCTTGATGCCATTTCCCTTTCTTAACAAGCATATCTATTTAAATATGAATTTGTTCGGTAAAACTAACAATATTAAGAGTCCACATCAATCATATTGAAAAGGCAGTGAAAATGAAATATAATACTGATTTCACATCAGTTTATAGAGTACAGTATTATCTTGCAGCCAAAAACTTTTGGATTTATATAAAAAACTCAATCCAGTTAGTCCATTGTCAAAAATCTATGCAATGGCAATTTCTAACATCAGAGTTTCTTTCATATGTCAAAGAGAAGGTGTTTCTAAAGTGAGATATTCTAAAGCAAAATAAAGAAACACAATAGAGGCTCTCTTTTCTTCTTTTTTCGAATGTACCAGAGTGCATGGGTGTGCTGGAAAATGTGAATTGACTCTCCTGGAAAACAGCACTGGTCTGAAGGGTTTGCCATTGTCACAATGTGTTTTCACCCGCAGCAACTGATTTCTCTCTTTGGCTCCCTGAATGAAGAGCCAAGAAGAAATGTGCCCATGTCTCATTTCTTGAGCTGGACAGGAGCCAGCTCAAGGCACATGTAATGCAGTGATTTTCAGACAATGCCTTTCTGGAAATTTCTAAACTCAGGGTTAGGAGTTAGTTGAAGCAACCATGCAACTGATTCTGGCCATGCTGTACACATAATATTTTTCACTTAATGGATATCAAGTCTTTGTTGATATCCTAAAGTACTCACAGCAGTTTTACTTATGTTCACATACGACTTTTAAGTTTCAATGAGAGTCTTTTTGGGTTGAGTCTTTTTGGAAGGTGTGCTCTTATAAAAAAAGAACCATAGCTGATAGAATAGTTATGAAGCTGATCTCCATGGAACAGAGGTGCCATGGAGATGCTCCAGAAGGAGAAAATGAACTTTTATCTCTTTCACTTATTTGTTTCAAAACTTTGTTCAAAGTAAATATGTGATCTGTTGCTTAAAATGGAAAAGACCAACATATTTAATAGAGGACAGAATTTGAAATCACATGGGTAAGATTTCAAATCCCAGCTGGGTTTTGCCATGTGAGCAGAGAAGGAAATGGCAATCCACTCCAGTATTCTTGCCTGGAGAATCCCATGGACAGGGGAGCCTGGCAGGTTATATACAGTCTATGGCATCTCAAGAGTCAGACAAAACTGAGCAACTAAGCACACACACACATACTCATTACTGAAGTGATGTGTATCATGTGACCTCATTACTGAAGTCATTACTGAAGTGATATGACTTCAGTAATTAAATATGACCTCTCTGCAAAGCAAGTGTGAAGATCATACAAATTGTTAGCAAGATATCCACCACTTTCCCAACAAATGTTAGTTACAAGTTGTTACTGCTCATGATGACTTCCAAAGGATTGCTAAACTATCAGTTTTACTGTTGTGATAATGTGTAATAGTTGATAAATAGCTCTAATTTGATTCATTTAACTGTTAACGAATAATTGGGCTTCCCTGATGGCTCAGTGGTGCAGAATCCACCTACCAATGCAGAAAACATGGGTTCAGTCCCTGGGTCAGGAAGATCCCCTGGAGAAGGGAATGACAACCCACTCCAGTATTCTTGCCTGGAGAATCCTGTGGACAGAGGAGCCTGGTGGACTACAGTCCATGGGGTTGCAAAGATCGGACATGACTGAGTGACTAAACACAGCACGGCATGTGTGCGTTTATCTGTCTGAAAACATTGTTGTTGTTTAGTCACGAAGTCGTGTCTGTCTCTTTGTGACCCCATGGACGGCAGCCCACCCAGGGCCCTCTTCCATGGGATTCTTCAGTCAAGAATACTGGAGTGGGTTGCCATTCCCTTCTCCCAGGGATCTTCCTGACCCAGGGATGGAATCTGCATCTCCCACTTGGCAGGCAAATGCTTTAGTGCTGAGTCACCAGGGAAGCCCCTCTGGAAATATTATAGCTGTCCAAAACTTCTCTTAGTTCTCCAAAAGAAACTTTTACCTTCAGCCAATTCTATGTCCTCATGAAAACTAAAACAGACAAAAATCTTATCCTATCATCCTAGTTTTCTCTTTAGGTTAGATTCCTTGTTTTAGCAGTGAATTTCAAGGCCTTTCCTGCTTCCTGGTCTACTCTGTTCTTCTCCTTCAACTTCCAAGATTACATTGTTTCTTGTACAATAATTTTGTTCTCAACCTATTTCATAAATTGAAAAGTTTATCAAACCCTGTGTCAAATCTTCTTTTTATTAATTCAGCAATAAACCTGCAGGGTTTTATGAGTGTTAAATGAATTCATGCATGTGAAACAGAACAGTGCCTGACTTACAGAAAATACTTAATAAATGTTAGCTTTTACTAATACATACTTATTGATTTTATATTATGTTTTGTGTTCTGTGAAAGGTACTAGTGATAAAACAATTGATGTTTTATCAAACCTTTATCAAAGGCACTAGTTATAAAACTAGTGATAACACAATGGCAACTGCTCCAAAAAAGTACTGATATCCTAGAATGCAATAAGGAGAAGCAAACAGAAAAGGGTTTAGAGGATATATAATATTAAAGAAGACAAAGCTTTGAAGATTAAGGTAGAGTTCCTGGAAGAAGGGGTATCTAAGCTAATATTAGTGAATATTAAGATTTCCATCCATGTCACTCATAAACTATGCCTTACAAAGGAATGTACCAGATTTTAAAATATTGTTCAGCAATATTTAAAATGAATGCAAATTGAAAGAACATCTGGTTCTATCTTTTACTGTATGCATAAGACTCTGACTCAAAGAGACTAAATAATGTATCTACAGTTTCACATAAGATTTCAGTAGTTATTATTGACCAGTTTATTACTGAAATACAAGTGAGGTTCAACAATTGAAAACCAGAGGAACTGAATAAAATATCTCTTGGCTTAAAACAATTAGTTAGTAATCTTGTATCCCTGGTTTCTTGCGAGGGGAAACTGCTAATGAATGGAATGGAAATCTTGATTAATCCATTTGACAATTTTTTTTTTTAGAATGCAAACAGTATGTTATATTTCAAGTATAAAACATAAATAAATCTATAATCTACTTTGTTTCTAACTGCTTGCATTCACATAGAAGGGGACAAATAATAAACACATAATATTAGGAATAGATAGCCAGGTAATAAGGGCCTTGGAGAAAAATAAGGTTGATAAGGGGAGACAGAGAATGCTTGAATAAGGTTGTTATTACTTTTTAAATATTATTGTCTCAAAAGACCTTACTTTTAAAGGTGACACATGATCAGAAATCTGAAGGAGATGGGTGAACAAACCAGGAAACGGGTTTCCAGACAGTAGGAAGATCAAGGAGAAGGACATTGTTTGTAGGTCTTTGCTTATTTGCATGTGTGTATCAGTCACTCCATTGTCTCTGACTCCGAGACCCCATGGACTGTCGCCCACCAGGTTCCTCTGTCCATTGAATACTGGAATGGATTGCCATTTCCTTTTCCAGGAGATCTTTCTGATCGAGGGATCGAACCCAGGTCTCTCACATGGCAGGCAGATTCTATACCATCTGAGCCGCTAGGGCAGCGATATGGCAACAGTCTCATAACAATAGTTATTAATGTCTACAGTGAAGCGAAACAAGGAGAGAGAGGATAAGAACTATAAAAGTTCTGGTAAGGCTTTAGGTAAAAGTGAAGAGTTTGAGGATGTGTGTCAGGAATTAATATACCTGATGGACCCTGGAATATAAACTCAAGAAAAAGAAAAGTTAAGGACATGCTAGATTTTGAGATAGACTAATTACAAATCAGAATATGACACTTTCAGTATGAACTATAGTGATATATATATATATATATACATAATGATTCTCAAATCATGAATTGACTATACCATAATAAGATCCCAGAAGGAAAGTATAAAAAAAAAATCTCTTTTACTAAATAAATAAGCATTGCTTTAAATATATAGTCATTATTGAGTCATGAATTTTTTTAAACATTTTATACAAATTTGAAAGGTTGTTTCCAAATTACAGTTATTACAAAATATATTCCCTGTGTTGTACATCCTTGAATCTGTCTTCACCCAAGAGCTTGTAACTCTCACTTCCCAAACCCTATACTGCCCCTCCCCCTATTCCCACTGGTAATCACTAATTTGTTCTCTATATCTGGGAGTCTGCTTCTTTTTTGTTATATTCAATAGTTTGTTTCATTTTTTATATTCCACATATAAGTGATATCATAGAGCATTTATCTGTCTGACATATTTCACTTACCGTAATACCCTCTAAGTCCATTTACATTGCTGCAAATGGCAAAATTTTATTATTTTGTATGACTAAGAAGTATTCCATTGTGGTATATATATATGCCACATCTTTTTTATATTTTCATCTGTTGCTGGACACTTAGGTTGCTTCTATATCTTGGCAATTCTAAACAGGGCTGCTATGAACATTGGGGTACAAACAAAGAAAGTTTTATATCATATGTGCCCTTAGTAGTTTGAGTTTATAATGCTAGAATAACATCTCACTATATCAGAATTATTTTAACCTAAAGAGAAACAACCATATAATAAAATATCAGAAAAACTGAACCTATTCTTTCAACTATAAAAATCTCTAATCTTTGACATACATTAAAGAAACACTTGCTAGTCAGATCAAAGCCTTCAACTATGACTGAATAAACAGAATAAGAAAGAAAAGCATAACTCAAGGAACAATGAAAATAAATAGAGAATTGTATTGTGTTAGTATATTGAATTAATTGGAACAAAAATATTTTCTAGTCTAGAAGACTGATTTTCATGCAGAATTTTAGAATAAATTTAGTATTGGTTTTGAATGTTGCTGTTGAATTATTCAAAAGTACTTTGGCTTTAATAGTGAGGAATAACAAGAATCAACTTTTCAGGAACTTTAAAATGTTTTATATTAATTTGTGTGTATTTAAGTGGATATGATATCAGTATTCGATGATGAGTTTTATATACTTGATGTTTGGAAGTTAATTAAAAAGATTATTTCACTCCTTTGGCATATTTGATTTGAAAATAAATTTTCTTAAATTATTCAATAAATCTGAGTTTTAGAAATTATGAGAGAATTTCATTTTCTCTATATGTGGTATGATTCTGTTTATGCTAATAAAAGAAACTGTCATTAATTAACATTTTAATCACTGTAGGTATTTCTGGTAATTGCATGTTTTCAATGCTGTCATAGTCTCTTCCAAAAAGATTCCAATTCATAAATATTCAATCACTTGGGTTCATTTTCATCATAAAGGCATCAATCCTTATGTTATTTATAGGAAAAGTAATATAATTACAGCTACTGCTTCAAAACCTAAATGCCTTCAATGCTATTATTAGTGCATGGAAGTATGACTAGATAGTTAATATAGGGGAGAAAAGGATACAAAGAGAGCAGCAAAGTATTAAAATAAAGGATAGGTCACTCTATCAGACTTACAGGAAATTTCCAGTTAAATTTTGTATAGAAAATTTTAAATAAAAAGATGAATAATTGGTCTGTGAATTTAATCAGAATAGTCAGTCAAACATGCTATTATTCTTTACAAAAATCCATATTTCAAGGTCACCCCTTTGTTATAACAGTAACTATAGAAGTGGAGTATTTTTTTTTTTTTTTTAAGGTTAGCAATTTGGTGGCCCTTGAAAAGCAGTTCTTGACTCAAGTACAAAAGGAGTGCCCTCAGGTATTCTCGATCAGTTGACTAGCATGGAGTTCGGAAATGTTTCGTGTTTTGTTTTTTTTTCTGATTATGCTGTGGCACGTGGGATTATAGTTTCCTGACCAGGGATTGGACCCACATTCCCTGAATTGGGAAGTGGAGTCTTAACCACTGGACCACTGGGGGAGTCCTAGAAATGCTTCTTTTAAGTCACTATTCCAGGTGACTCAAATTCAGATGTCCATGCCCATTTATTGAGAAACTATTCTACAAGAATAATTTGTGTTTTTTTTGCTTCAATAACTTCTGGCAAGACACATCTTCAAGTTTGGTATAAAATTGCTTATACCTAGATTTCATTTTCAAAACTCATATTTTGCTTCAGTGAAGCTGGTTTCTCTATCTGGACATAAAATATAACAACACAAAAGACAAACTGTATGATACTTCTTTGCTTTCTCAGATTCTAGTTTTTGGTTGTCTATTCCAGGTATAATTTGTATTATAGGGAGAATTTGTATTATTGTTATTATTTTAGTCACAAACACATCAATTTTCTCTTTGTTAGTAGTAGTATCAAAGAAAAAACTATATCCAGACAATAATAAGATAGTAAAAATGGTATTATTATGGGAAAAAGAGACATCTGCCTAGAATTGCACCCATTTTCAAATATAGCAAGGCCAAAGGCGATTTATAACCAAGGAGCAGGGTGGGCATCAGTGGATGGATAATTACTGAGAGAAAGCATCAGAGGTAAAAAGGGACTCGGGTTACACTGACTGGAACAGGATTTATGCTGAAGGCAGAAGGTGAACTGACATCAAGATTAGAGAGTGAGAAATGTTAAACTGGGTGATGCAAAAATGAACCCAGACATTCAAAGGTAGAGAACTAGTTGAGAATTCCATTCAGGGAACATGATTAAAGTTTGCTCGAGGAAGGCATCCTGTCAGTGACACATGGCTCCCAATCAGAATTTTAATTGTTAAGACTTTCAAATGTTACTTAAGATGCAAAAAATCTAATTCTTGCAGGGTCTTTTCATATTTCTCGATTCTTTCAAGTCATTAGCTCCTTTTTGTGATTTTTGGAGAGGCTTTGTGAATTTTGAATTATTTTAGCTTCTTGCATGTTCTGAAACAAGACATGACTTTTTATGACTTACTTCAAATATTTATCATTTGATTTTTTTTTCAAAATAATTTGTTATGATTTATAAATACTATGCCAGTCACTCTGTATAGAGAAAAACCTGTCCAAAAAACAGACATTTTGCCACTGAGATTTTCAAATTCATGATTGCACATCCTATACTATATTTCCAGTAAAATAGTGCACTTTTTACTTTGAAATTAACTCATAAAATGATATATCCAAATGAAATAATATTGCCCCCCCTTTGGTTAGTATCTTTAATTTTTCTTTTCTTCTGGACTGTATTTTTTGAAAGTTGAGTCACTGTGCTCAGGACATACTAAAGAAGTGTGATGTTACTCTTTCTTGCATTTAGGGTACAGTCTACATAGTGTGGAATTCTTCCCTATATTGGTCTCTTGTTTCTTATTTATTGATTCATTCATCATTTATTGATGTCAGCATGTACTAAAGAATATTTTATACTTTGGGTTATAATCCAGTAGTCCTTTATTTTCTACTTAAACTGTTTCACCTTTGGCCTTTGGGGATTCATTTGGCTCCTCTGCCACTTTGATGTACTCTCATGTAAGTTTGTTCAGAGGTTGATTGGTTTGAAGTAATTCTTTGCATTCTGGCATGACAAGATACTCCAGCCTCATCTTCCATATTTCTTGCTCCAGCTCTAGAAGCAATCATTTCTCCAAGAGATCTTCATTATTTTTATTGGGGAATGGTATTAGAAAACAAAATCTGAGCACTTAATATGATCATTGGACAACAGAAAGAAACCCCAAAGCAATCCAGTTAATGGAGTTTTCAGACATGGAACTTAAAACAATGTTTTGAACAGGGTTAGAGATATATAAGCAAAGAAGAAGAAAATATGGCCAAGAACTGAAAACCCCAGGGTATGTACTTAAGCTCTGAACACTTGGTAGTTACCAAAAGTTTACAACCATGATATTAACAATCATGTGAAACATGCTGTTATTTTAAAAGAAATGTTGAATACATTCAAACTTGACATTAGTGAATGTACTTAATATTTTGAAGTGTCTGACATGATACTTCTAATACTATAATCAAAACAAATTTTGGTTTATATTGTCTGAGCAGTTCAGTTCAGTTCAGTAACTCAGTCGTGTCCGACTCTTTGCAACCCCATGGACTGAAGCACATCAGGCCTCGCTGTCCATCACCAATTCCTGGAGTTTACCCAAACTCATGTCCATTGAGACAGTGATGCCATCCAACCATCTCATCCTCTGTCATCCCATTTTTCTCCCATCTTCAATCTTTCCCAGCATTAGGGTCTTTTCTAATGAGTCAGCTCTTCACATCAGGTGGTCCAAGTAGAATACTGTCTGGTATCCTATGTGAAACAGTGAACACATTTATTGGGAACCTACTGTGTTGTTAGAATTTAGCTAAGCTCTAA
This sequence comes from Antilocapra americana, assembly GCA_007570785.1. Taxonomy (NCBI): domain Eukaryota; kingdom Metazoa; phylum Chordata; class Mammalia; order Artiodactyla; family Antilocapridae; genus Antilocapra; species Antilocapra americana. Next base: position 8,684,145 of record ML663008.1, on the reverse strand, counting down.
ATGAACAGTTCATTCTTATACTTACTAAATGACTTTTGAAACTTCATATCACTTTTAACATGATGTAGCACTAAAAGGTAAAATTTCTTCTTGGAGCAAGTATGGATTTTAAAACTTGAATGAAAGTGGGAAGCTAGACAGTGTAAGAAGTTGGTTCCTTATTATAATTTTTAATTTCCTGATGTCATCAGCAACTTAGCTTTTCAGACATCTATTTAATCCCTTTAGAACTTTTTTCTGATTATCTGGGTGCCTCAAAATTTAGCCTGGAAACTTTAGTTTGAATCATTATGTAAATTGCTTTATGAAAGAATATAACCTTACGTCCTCCTGATAGAAACGGAAATTGAAAGAGGCAATCCTGAATTAATGATTCCATCCCTGAAGAGTCTCAAGAGTGAATGGCTCACAAGGGATGCTTATGAATTTTATTCTTTCCATGTCCACCCTTGACTCCCAACTGGTACTGAATAAAGGTTGTACAATAGTAATCTTATTCTTCATTCTAGAAAATTTAAAACCAGAAAAATTATTTTTTATAGAAATATGAAAAAATATAAATATTAATCTATTAAGAATCATCAATGACAGGAAAAGGGAATATGGATTTTACCATATAGTCAAGTATTTTAATTAAGATTGTGTATTTCTACCATGGCATACAAAAGAGAAAATATATTATTTATGACAGGCAAATCTGAACCTCTAATGCCCAGTTGTATAATAATAAAATACAATGAGGTACAGGCTCCCTCAATGGCTCTGTGGTAAAGAATCCACCTGTCAATGCAGGAGATGTGGGTTCAATCCCTGAGTTGTGAAGATCCCCTGCAGGAAGAAATGGTGACCTACTCCAGTATCCATGCCTGCAAAATCCTATGGAACGAGAAGCATGGGTGGATATAGTCTCTAGGGTTGCAAAGAGGTGGACATGAATGAAGTGACTTAGCATGCATGCACACTGAGTTAAACACTCTTCACAGAGAAATTTTATGGAAATTATTGAAGACTATAGGATACTCAAAACACCTGTTGGATGTTAATGGTAAAAATTTATATCTGCTGGGTAACGATTATACTTCTTACTAGGAAGAAACTTAGCTCATAATTTTAGGTTTGATAATGTTTTCCCTTTTTCCTATCTTTCTAACTAGGTGGGCATTTCTGTTAGGACCTACTCAAGAGGCTCAACAGAAGGCCTAATCATAAGAATATCACTTCAAGTTATAGAAAGTTATAGAAAGAATTGACTACATCACCAAGTCATTTTCTGCATCTTTTAGTTTTCCCAAAATCTTTTAATACCTATTTTTGAAAAGAAGAGGAAATTTTTTCCAGCCCCATACAAAAAAAGGAATCCACATGGCCTGCTTTTCTGCTTTTAACCATAGGGAGTATGTATCTTTCTATACACATATACACGCATATATATGTGTTGTTGCTGTTGTTCAGGGGCTCAGTTGTTTCTGTGACCCCATGGACTGCAGCATGTCAGGGTTGCTTGTCCTTCACTGTTTCTCAGAATTTGCTCATACTCATGTCCATTGAGTCAATGATGCCATCCAACCACCTCACCCTCTGTCACCTTCTTCTCTTCTTGCTCTCAATCTTTCGAAGAATCAGGGGTTTTTCCAGTGAGTTGGCTCTTTGCCAACTCAGGTGGCCAAAGTACTTCAGCATCAGTCCTTCCAATGAATATTCAGGACTGATCTCCTTTAGGATGGACTGTTGATCTTGCAGCCCAAGGGTCTCTCAAGAGTCTTCTCCAACTCCACAGTTGAAAAGCATCAATTCTTCTGCACTCAGCCTTCTTTATGGTCCAACTCTCATATCTGTACATGACTACTAGAAAAACCATAGCTTTGACCGTGTGGACCTTTATTGGCAAAGTGATGCCTCTGCTTTTTAATATGCTGTCTAGGTTCATCGTAATTTTTCTTCCAAGGAGAAGTATCTTTTAATTTCATTGCTGCAGTCACTGCAGTGATTTTGGAGCTCCCAAAAATAGTCTCTCACTGTTTCCATTTTTTGCATATTTGCCATGACATGATGGAACTGGATGCCATGATCTTCATTTTTTGAATGTTGAGTTTTAAGCCAGTTCTTTCCCTCCCCTCCTTCACCCTCATCAAGAGACTCTATAGTTACTCTTTGCTTTCTGCCATTGAGGTGGTGGCATCTGCATATCTGAGGTTATTGATATTTCTCCCTGCAAACTTGACTCCAGCTTGTGCTTCATCCAGCTTGGCATTTTGCATGGGGTACTCTGCATGTTAAATAAATAAGCAGGGTGAAAATATACAGCCTTGATGTACTCCTTTCCCAGTTTTGAACCAGTCCTTTGTTCCTTGTCCATTTAGAACTGTAGCTTCTTGACTTACTGCATACAGATTTCTCAGGAGGCAGGTCAGGTGGTCTGGTATTCCCCTCTCTTGCTGAATTTTCCACAGTTTGTTGTGATCCACACAGTCAAAGGCTTTAGTATAGTCAATTAAGCAGATGTTTTTCTGGAATTCCTTTGCTTTTTCTATGATCCAATAGATGTTGGCAATTTGATTTGTATTTTTCTATTCATAACTAAAAAATTAGTTGATAATTAAATTTGCAATGAGTCACTGTCTAAACATACTTATTGAGAGAACATTCTTACATTGATCAAAGAAGATTCAATATTTTTGCTTTTATTTGCCCAGTCTCTGATTCAAAACAATGCTGGATTCTTTTGTTGTATTTGGAGGCACTGTAATTCTGGGACCTCTTCAATTAATAATGTGTTTGTCTACTTCACTACAAGGTACTGATGTCTCTCAGAACAGATCATGACAAATCAGTTTGTCTTTTTACCATTCTTGATGAGCTCCAACACCACAGAAACTCTAAAGAAACACTTACTCTTTTCCATCCCTCATATTTTGAATTGGTATTTATTCAGAAACAGTAAGAGTCCCTCTTATTTCTTCAGAGTTTTGAATCATTTAATCTGATCTTCAGTACAAAAGAGATGACAGTGGTGTTCTGGCTGGTATTACATATAAAGTTAATGAAAGCTCAAGGGAGATAAAAAACCTCCGAATTATCTTCCTTTCAATAATATGAAAAATTAATTTATGCTATGAGGTAACATAAACCTAACACATGAGGCAAAATTTATAATGTCATGGTTATTGTAATACAAGCAATGAATACTTTTTCTTTTATACTGTTTGTCTAGAGTATAGTCCCAAAGTGGGCTTACCTGGTGGCTCAGCAGTAAAGAATCTGCCTGCAATGCAGGAGCTGCAGGAGACACAGTTTCAGTCCCTGGGTCAGAAAGGTCCCCTGGAGAAAGGCATGAGAACCCACTCCATTATTCTTGCCTGGAGAATGTCATGGACAGAGGAACCTGGCAGGCTACCGTCCATACAGTCACCAAGAGTCTGACACGACTGCAGCAACTTAGCAGGCACACCACAGGCTATAGTCCCAAAGTAAGTCATTTTCTTATATTAATTCATGTATTTTATCCCATGGCCTAATATGAAAGAAAGTGAAAGTGTTAGTTGCTCTGTCATGTCCAACTCTTCATGACCCCATGGACTGTAGCCTGCCAAGCTCCTTTTCCATGGAATTCTCCATGCAAGAATACTGGAGTGAGCTGCCATTTTGTCCTACAGGGGATCTTCCCAACCCAGGAATCCAACCTAGGTCTCCTGCATTGCAGGCAGAATCTTTACCATCTGAGCTACCAGTGACATATGTACCTATGGTTTAACATATGTACATTTAAATATTAGATTTATATACTATGTGATTAGATTAAATTTATTGGATTGATAACATTTACATTTTGAAGACACTATTTATACTTTTTATCATAAAAATAGAAAAGTAGAAAGCACATCTTATGTGCTTTCACATTTTATTAGTTTTTAAAATACTTTATATGTTGAAATTTTTACTCCACTAAATATTTGTAGTTCAGTAGTCAGCTGAATCATACTATTATTTAAAGATTAAGATGACAGCACGTGAGTTTCAAATTGGTTGTGTTCAAATCTAAACTGTACCTAAATGAGATGGACATACCTATTTATTTTTGACAAATAAATTCTCTTGTTGAGGATCAAGGTATACTGTAGTCTTTCAAATTGAAAATCCATGTTCATTTTACATACTCTTCATTAATTGGTTTTACATTATTGAATGATACTTTTTCTTCTATTTAAGTAAAGGAAGGTGGTTCTTGAATCAAAGTTTTTTGGTCATTGTGGTGGAAAAAATATATTTAAGCAAACATATTTCATTGAAGCTTATTGAAGCAAGCAGCTTTCTGGATGTGTTATGTGCCTCCGAGTGTGCATGCTCACACACTCAGTCCTTTCCAGGTCCAACTCAATTTTTTGTGGCCCTATGTTTTCCATGGACAGTAACTGGAGAGGGTTACTATTTCCTCCTCCAGGGGATCTTCCCAACCCAAGTATTGAACCTATGTCTTTTCTGTCTCCCTATCTCCAAATACTTGAAATTTATTTCTTAAAAGATAAAAAGTTCTAAATTTCTATACCATGTATTGATATTTTCTACTATATTATTCTCTATTGAAATGGAAGCATATCATGCTGATTCTTATGTTATACACAGCATTATTCTGAGATATTATGACAGTAATGCAAATTGTAGCATTTGTTATGTACACGGAGATCACTTTAAGAGCACCCACATGTAATGGTTTATATAATTTTGACAACCCTTGAGGTAGATATCAATATCATCCTCGTTTTACAGGTATGGAAAGAGAGGGAGTAAAAAGAAAATAAAAAGAAAATGTGTTTTAGAAGTAAATTTGAGATTATCTCATCAAAACCATACTCTATCAAGTGATAATCACAATTAAAATGTTATGATAATGTCAGAAACTGTTAAAATATGTGGTATTCTTCTCCTCTACCATGTATACCTAAACAGATTTCACTTTTGGAATTTTGATGTTTAAATATTTAAACATCTGTTTAAATATTGATGTTTAAATATTTAAACACTTTAAAAGTATTAAGTATTTTTTAAATACTTAAAATTATTGAAGCTATATTGTTTTCCTTATTTGCTACCTATGTTTCCATATATTATCTAAATTTCAACTGAAACTTTAAGTCAAAAGAAGCATCCTGAGGTTGACCTGACGAAACTTTGAATGCATAGATTCTTAGCACGTCATTTCATACTTTCTCCCTTCCTATACTCTGTGCCCGCAGTTTCTCAGTCATGTCCGGCTCTTTGCGATCCCATGCACTGTAGCCTGCCAAGCTCCTCTGGCCATTGAATTCTCCAGGTAAGAATACTGGAGCGTGTTGCCATTTTCTACTCCAGAGGATCTTCTCAACCAGGAATGGAACATACGTCTCTTGCCTTGGCAGGCGGGATTCTTTACCACTAGCGTCACCTGGGTAGCACCTAGCTTCCTATATTATTCACATAAATTCAATCTGAGTTGTTAACCTAGCTGAGATCGCTTGACAATAGAATGGTCCACAATTTGTCAGTAAATATCTCAAGTCCAGTTAATTCATTTGGCATGTCCTATTTTAACATGTACTAAAATAAGACTGCACATTCACTTTTGATGTGACCACAGAGGCAAAGTGATTTGACCACAAACCAAGAAATGTTGGCAGTCATCAGAAGCTAGAGAAAGCAAGACACAGATTATCGGCCAGTGATTCTGATTTAGGGTGTCTGTCCTCAGAATTGCGAGCTGTAGATATCACCCCCATGTTTGTGGTAATTTGTTAAAACAGTCATAGGAAATTAATACACCCTTTCATTTATTTTAAGTATTATGCCTTGTCCTCAAGATTATACAAATACATCTCGATTTATTGTGTCAATAAATATCAGTATGTTATTCACTTTAGAAAATGAAATATTTTGTGATATTGCTATTATATGTAATTATGTGCATATATTTATATTGCACACTATATTTAGACTATATTTATATAGTTATAAAATATAACTATACTTATAGATTCACATTTCTATATTTATAGACTCACATTCCCTTTGTTTCTCTTCACTTCTTGCAATGCCATGATTTCATCTTTGCGTAGCTTTACTTTGTTATGAATTTTTCTTTGGTGTAGGACTTTTGTGAAAGAATTCTTTCAATTACTGTTTGTCAGAAAATACCTTAATTTCCTCTTCATTCTTGAGGAATATTATCATTGGGTATCAAAATCTTATTTGTCAGTTACTATCTTTTTATCTTTTGAAAATATTATTCCGTTTGTCTTCTAGTCTCCACCACTTCTGTTAAGAAGTTATCTGTAAATCTTTTTTCCTGTTCGTGAAGATAGAGCATTCTTCCTCTAACTAATGGCATGAAATCACAGGTTCTATCGTACAGATGTGTTTTATTGCAATGACACATTCATCAGTTCAGTTCAGTTCAGTTCAGTCACTCAGTCATGTCTGACTCTTAGTGACCCCATGGACTGCAGCCTACCAGGCTCCGCCATACATGGAATTTTCCAGGCAAGAGTACTGGAGTGGGTGGCCAGTGCCTTCTCCAGATACATTCATAGTGATTCTTAATAATATGTACTGATATAATTTTCTAATTTTTAAAATTTTCAGTCATTAGTACTATGTATTTAACTTTTACCTGTCATATTTTACTTTATACTCTCTTTAAGATTTTCTTATAGGATTTCACTTACCTCTTCTGTTAGAACTTTTTAAGTTCTATGTCATTGGTCATATGTATATAATGCTCTTCTACATAGTTTCTATTCAAATCTCTATACTTATTTGTAAAATATTTTTACCTCTCAAGAATACTGGAGTGGATTGTCATTCCCTTCTCCAGGGGACCTTTCTGACCTAACGATGGAAACTGGGTCTCCTGCATTGCAGGTGGCTTCCTTACTATCTAAGCCACCTGGGAAGCCCATTATTAAACAAATACTCTGAGCTCATAATTCAACTGCATTTATCACATAAGAAAATTTTACTTGATTTTTAAAAAACTTTTAGTTGTCTCCTGAAAATTTCTCTCATCATCTCATTAAAAAAATTATTTATTTATTCATCTATGCTGGTCTTAGTTACAGCTTTGCAGGATCTTCAATCTTCATTGTGGCATGTGGGATCTAGTTCCTTGGCCAGGGATCGAACCTGGGCCCCCTGCCAGGGCAGAGCCAGCCACTGGACACCCAGGGAAGTCCCTCATCATGTCATTTTAATATATTACTGATAACAATTATTTAAAAATCTTTATTCTAAAAACTCTATGTGGTTCCAGTATATTCTGTCTTCATCTATTTTTATTTCTTTTTCTTTTTTCATGTTTTTCAGTCATGTCAACTTATCAGTCAGTATGTCTGATTATTTTATTTGATTTTACAATACAATACAAGCTACTGTGTATAGGAAAAAAAATAGAATTTGAAGTTATGAATAATGTTATTTTTTCTTCAGATAGGATTTGGATTTGATTCTGGGAAGAGAGGTAGAAGGAGATGAGATCATATTAGATTGTTAACATATTCAAAATCAGGCTTCAAGTTTAATGATAGCTATATTTCTCTGATTCACCCTTATTTCCATACTAGCAACTTCTCTGGTATCTCAAGTAGAAAAACTAGTGTGTATCAATGTCTCAACTCCTTGGTGAGTTCTGAACTCAAGTATTTACATACTGAACCCTAAAATACTGACATAAATTTTGTTCAATTCTCAACCTCTCAGAAGCAGTTTCCATTCAGGGTTACAGTTTGCTTGCTTCCTTGATTTCTTTTATTTTTGTTTTTTTGAATGAGTACATGACTTAAAGAGAAAGTAGTGCTGAATGTCTCACACTCTTTTCTGCCTCTTCTTTTTAGGATTTTGTTTTCTCAAGATACTGATACCTTCGTAGCTTTTCAATTTCATTAAACAAATTTCTAGACATCTATTATTAGAGAGGGAGAGAATGAGAGATTAGCTTTTTATGTTCCTTTTTGAAAGTTAATTAGTTAAAGTAGGAAATGTATTTTTCTAAAATAAAGTCTTCAATTATTAAACTGTAAAAAATTAAAATTTAACCTTTCCAGTATAATTGTAACAAAACAGAGTAGATGTTAGACAACTGTATCTTTTAATATCATTCTTTCTTCTGTAAATAATACCGATTGAAGAAGCAGACCTTGAGAAGTGAACTATTTAAATCATGAATTCTTTCAGAAAATATTTACTGGGCAAATGCAATGAGCTAACCTTTGTGCCATGTTCATTACTCTGATCTTCTTTAATTCAGAATTAAGCAGAAGATGACATGATACTAGAGGAGATGTGAACAGATCACAACCTTTGAACCACATCTAGTCTGCCAGCTGTTTCATTGCCGGATATGAGCTAAGCATGCTTTCAACATTTTTAAATGTTTAAAAACATCAAGAAAAAAAGAAGTAAGACATGTGAATAGTGCATGAAATTCAAATTTCTGTGATCATAAAAAAGTGTTACTGAAATGTAGCCACTCTAATTTGTTCACATACTTTTCTGTGACTTCTTTTACAGTACAATGTTGGAATTGAGTAACAGATATTATATGACCCTGAAAGCCTAACAGATTTACTGTCTGGTCATACATAAAATGTTGACTAATGACTTATTGGATTATTGATTTTGTTTTTTGACTCAAACAACTTGTATTATATTTTGAAACTTGATTCTCCTTTTTCAAAAATAAAATCTTAACAAAATGTCCATTGGCAGATGAATGGATAAGAAAGCCGTGGTACATATACACAATGGAATATTACTCAGCTATTAAAAGGAATGCATTTGAATCAGTTCTAATGAGGTGGATGAAACTGGAGTCTATTATACAGAGTGAAGTAAGTCAGGAAGAAAAATACCAGTACAGTATATTAATGCATATATATGGAATTTAGGAAGATAGTAACGATGACCCTATATGTGAGACAGTAAAAGAGACACAGATGTATAGAACAGTCTTTTGGACTCTATGGGAGAAGGCAAGGGTGGGATGATTTAAGAGAATAGCATTGAAACATGTATATGTTATCATATGTGAAATAGATCGCCAGTCCAGGTTTGATGCATGAGACAGGGCGCTCAGGGCTGGTGCACTGGGACGACCCTGAGGGATGGGATGGGGAGGGAGGAGGAAGGGGGGTTCAGGATGGGGTACACATGTACACCCATAGCTGATTCATGTCAATCTACAGCAAAAACCACTACCATACTGTAAAGTAATTAGCCTCTAATTAAAATACATAAATTTACAAAAAAATTTTTAAAAATTATCTGAAGAAGCATTCTATACTTGAACTTGATTTTATTTTCCTACCAGCAAAAGCTCAAAATGTATATTTGCATTTCTATTTTCTTTGGTTATACATTGGCAATTAGACTTCAGATAGTCCTACTCTATAAATAGCATCCCTTAAGGCTTTCCTTTTAAAAATCCAGAATTTCTAATTTGTAGGAAGATGAAAGTCACTCAGTAGTGTCCGACTCTTTGTGGCCCCATGGACTATACAGCCCATGGAATTCTCCAGGCCAGAATACTGGAGTGGGTATCTCCAGGGGGTTTCCCAACCCAGGGATTGAACCTAGGTCTCCAGTATTGTGGATGGATTCTTTACCAGCTGAGCCATTTGTAAGAAAACCTATCCTCAAAAACCATGTCAAAATGACAACCTCAGTTCATTGATTCTCTTAGACTCTTGGCATGTAGTTATCCCATCCTCCATGGTTATATAACAGCTTTTTAAAAGTACCTTAGAAATTATATAGGTTACTTTTCAATATAAAATGCCACATCTATTTGAACATGTACATTTGCTCTTCAGTTATTTAGACAATTATTTTTCTATTTTCTAAAAATAAGCCATATACAGAAAAAAAGTGACTTGATCATAATTTACAGAAATAGTTGCAAGTAAGTATAACTTAAGATTGTTTGGCTGGTAGGAAACCAGATAGAAAACTGGTTTTGTTTGTTTGTTTGTTTTTAGCTTTATATAGCTTACCTGATACACTACGAAAGCTTTAAAATTTTTACTCTTCTCTGATGTGGCATTAAGTTTATAAAAATAATTTTACTGGCCAACTTAAATATTTTCAAGCAAATGATTTGTGAATCAGGTCCAAGTGTTAATCCAAGCTTTAATATTTCTAATTAATTAACCTTGGTTACAGCAGCTATAAGCCTATAAGCAAGGGATTACTGGTGACTTATCTGAGAATAAAACAAGTCCATTATTTGAACAAAATATCTTTTAAATGGTTGCCTAAAACCTACAAAAGCTTTGAAGCATGTTGATATAAAAATCACTCTCAAAAGCCATTTAATTCCCTTAAGATACTAAAACCTACTCAGCTTAAAAAAAAAAAACAACTCTCAAACTTTAAATACTTGGTGATTAATCCTCTTGTCTTAAAACTTAAATTCAACCTTTCTAGTGTTTGAACAGCAATTGAAGTAGAACACTTATGCAAACGAAAGGAGACATTACTTTCTAGAGGAAAAGTATGTTGATTGGGTTGGGACACTCCTATTTTTTACCTACCTTTCCAGAAAATCTTGAATTAGGCAGTAAAATAACTCTGTATTTAAATAAAAGCAAATCAATGCAAAATTCAGAGAAGTGTGACTTTTGAAGGTATAAAGAATATTTCTATGGTTTTATATTGTCTTGAAATGTGATTATGTGTGTTGGCTTTATGTAGAATAATGGTGACAAATTTAAAATCAAAATGTATAAAATCATGTCACTTCTCATAACCTATATCTTAAAACTATTGATGACATCCTCTAGGTCCTGAGAAGTATAAATATAGTGAAAATGAATCTGAATTCCTATTTAGTGTCACTTCAGAATAGGCGTAATAAATTTGAACATATTTGTGGTATATTATTATAATTGTAAGTTCACAAAATTTAGAGAAGTACTGGAAAGATTTGCATTCACTTTTGTTAACTGATAGTTTATAAACCCTACAATACATGCATCCCCAAATGTACTTATTTTAAAATTTGTGGCTTAGAAAATATCAAAAATAAAATGGGAAATCTGGGTAAAAATGACATAGTAAACACATATTTTTGCTTCCTTCCAAAACACTTAATAAAGAGAATTGATTAGATTTTTAGATCACAAGTCCATAAAGATGAAGCAAACACAAGAGGAGAATATAGCCTACTAAGTATTGGAGTGTTTAGAGTAAACTGGTAAATGGTAACTGAGCAGTAGATCAAAGAACAATAAATTCTAACAAGACAATAAAGGGACTTAAACTTAGAACCCCTCAATTCTTATTTTGAGTTGAATTCCATCTGAAAGTAGAGGCACTATGGACTAAAAAAAGATATATTTTATAAATGCCACTAAAATAAGATACATTGTTTTAAAGCAAAGAGATTCTCTAGATGTGATTTCTAAAGTTTTGGGGTCAAAAAAAAATCATAATATTTCTCTAATTGCAGAACAAAGCTGCAAAGATAGAGCTTATTTTTCAGAGCTTAAAACATAGAGATAATGACTTACATGCTGAGCACAGCAGCCCTCTTCTACTATTCAGATCCTAGCATGCTGAGTCACAGAACACTGACATCCAGGTATGATGTGGTGGTGAGTGGGCTTTTTTATTTTTTTTTGAAAATCCAACCATTCTCATAAGATTGGAGAAGAGATGTTATCAACACATATTCTCCAAAGAAACCAGGCATCTAGAAAATCCAGAAGATAGCCTACATTTGTTAAGCATTACCTTCTAACGGAGGTTCCATGCATCTTTTTATTCAGGAATTCTTAATTATGAACAGGAAAACAAAGATTATTCTACACATGGACATCACCAGATGGTCAATACCAAAATCAGATTGATTATATTCTTTACAGCCAAAGATGGAGAAGCTCTATACAGTCAGCAAAAACAAGACCTGGAGCTGACTGTCACTCAGAGTATGAACTCCTAATTGCCAAATTCAAACTTAAATTGAAGAAAGTAGGGAAAACCACTAGACCATTCAGGTATGACCAAAATCAAATCCCTTACGATTATACAGGAGAAGTGACAAATAGATTCAAGGGATTAGATTTGATAGACAGAGTGCCTGAAGAACTATGGATGGAGGTTCATGACATTGTACAGGAGGCAGTGATCAAAACCATCATCAAGGAAAAGAAATGCAAAAGGCAAAATGTTTGTCTGAGGAGGCCTTAAAAATAGCTATGAAAAGAAGTGAAGTGAAAGGCAAAGGAGAAAAGGACCGGTATACCCATTTGAATGCAGTGTTCCAAAGAAAGGCAAGGAGAGATAAGAAAGCCTATCTCAGTGATCAATGCAAACAAATAGAGGAAAACAATAAAATGGGAAAGACTAGAGAGCCCCTCAAGAAAACTAGAGATATCAAGGGAACATTTCATGCAAAGACGGGCACAATAAAGGAGAGAAATGCTTCTAACAGAAGCAGAAGATATCAAGAAGAGATGGCAAGAATACACAGAAGAACTATATAAAAAAGAATTTCACAACCCAGATAATCACAATAGTGTGATCACTCATCTAGAGCCAGACATCCTGGAATGCGAAGTCAAGTGGGCCTTAGAAAACATCACTAGGGACAAAGCTAGTGGAGGTGATGGAATTCCAGTTGAGCTATTTCAGATCCTTAAAGATGATGCTGTGAAAGTGTTGCACTCAACATGCCAACAAATTTGGAAAACTCAGCAGTGGCCACAGGACTGGAAAAGGCCAGTTTTCATTTTCAATCCCAAAGAAAGGCAATGCCAAAGAAGGGTCAAACTACTGCACAATTGCACTCATCTCACACGCTAGTAATGTGATGCTTAAAATTCTCCAAGCCAGGCTTCAACAGTATGTGAACCATGAAGTTTCAGATGTTCAAGCTGGTTTTAGAAAAGATAGAGGACCAGAGATCATACTGCCAACATCTGTTGGATCATCGAAAGAGCAACAGAGTTCCAGCAAAACATTTACTTCTGCTTTACTGACTATGTTAAGCCTTTGTCTGTGTGGATCACAACAATCTATGGAAAATTCTTAAAGAGATGGTTTCCTGAGAAACCTGTATGCAGGTCAGGAAGCAACAGTTAGAACTGGACATGGAACAATAGATTGGTTCCAAATTGAAAAAGGAGAATGTCAAGGCTGTATATTATGGCCCTGCTTATTTAACTTATATGCAGAGTACATCATGAGAAACGCTGGGCTGGATGAAGCACAAGCTGGAATCCAGATAGCCAGGAGAAATATCACAAACCTCAGATGTGCAGATGACACAACCCTTATGGCATAAAACAAACATCTAAAGAGCCTCTTGATGAAAGGGAAAGAGGAGAGTGAAAAAATTGGTTTAAAACTCAACATTCAGACAACTAAGATCATAGCATCTGGCCCCATCACTACATGGCAAATAGATGGGGAAACAGTGACAGAGTATGTTTTGGGTGGGGCTTCAAAATCACTACAGATGGTGACTGCAGCCATGAAATTAAAAGATGATTGCTCCTTGGATGAAAACAACCTAGACCACATATTAAGAAGCATATTAAAAAGCAGAGACATTTCTTTATCAACAAAGATCTGTCTAGTCAAAGCTATGGTTTTTCCAGCAGTCATGTATGGATATGAGAGTTGGACTATAAAGAAAGCTGAGCACCGAAGAATTGATGCTTTTGAACTGTGGTGTTGGAGAAGACTCTTGAGAGTCTCTTGGATTGCAGGGAGATCCAACCAGTCCATCCTAGAGGAGATCAGTCCTGAATATTCATTGGAAGGACTGATGCTAAAGCTGAAACTCCAATACTTTGGCCACCTGATGTGAAGAACTGACTCATTTGAAAAGACCCCGATGCTGGGAAAGATTGAAGGTGGGAGGAGAAGGGGATGACAGAGGATGAGATGGTGGGTGGCATCACTGACTCAATGGACATGAAGTTTAAGTAAACTCCGGGTGTTGGTGATGGACAGGGAGGCCTGGCGTGCTGCAGTCTATGGGGTTGAAAAGAGTCAGACACGCCTGAGTAACTGAACTGAACTGAACTAACCAAAGATTATCTGTGAAAATCTTCTAATCTTAAAGAGATAAAAAGTAATAGAAAATTTTACTTATAATATACAGTGACTATTTGTGCCAAAGAAATATCAAATACCCTTTGTATAAAATTTAGATCAATTAAATCTAATTATATATTTGAGGAGTTCTATTTGGAAAAATGAATACTTTGAGTATTTCTTATTATATGGAACCATTAATATATATTAGAACTTTGTCTCTTTTAGAAGTGTATCAAGACAGAGAGACATTACATTACTTTTTAAAACAGATTCTTTCAATTACCACATGGCTCCATTTTCTATGATATAGTACAGAATCTTAGTAGTCATTTTCTTATAACAAAGAATTTCAGTATTCATTAACCTAAGAAATAGTCATTTCTCATCAATTTTTTCCAAATAAAGATTCAAATAATTTTTAAAAAAGAAATTTTCAATCACATAGAATGATTATGCAATAGTGAAATAAATTATTCTCTTTTAATATTTTGTTTTGACACTGTAAAAGATATTTTATCATCTCTCAGTAAATAAAAGAGAAAAGTAGGGAATCCATCTCTGCAGTGTGCTTTTTGATTGCTTTAAACAAAACTGAGAAGTAAGATTTTTCATGTTTGGTCTATGATAGAAAAATGAAGAAAATTGACAGAGGATTATATTTCACAATTATTAGATAAATCAGAAGTTAAATTCAGAGACACTAATTATACTCTAGACTTTGATTATTATGATAAAATTTATCATAAAAATGAAACCTTAGACTGTCACTAGACGATGATATCTTACTTGATTTTTCCCAACTTCACAACTGAATAAGAGAAAAGACAAAAGACAGAATATATCTAAAGACAAAAATGAAAAATGTATTCTCATGCCGTTAGTAACTTGAAAGGAAGAACTTCATGATACAATGTTTTGGGATAAAAACCTAGTCCAAGCCAGTTTTCTGAAAGAGTGTTAACAGCAGTTTTTTTTTTTATCTTTTCAAATGTTTGCATACAAAATTTATTAACATAAAAAGATTTACATGTTTAAATTATTATTAAAATTACTTTAAAAATTTACTATCCCTTTCTAACTATCCTTTTCCTTTACCCTTTTTTAAAAAATGTATTATTTATGATTTCTTTTCTCTTATATTTGAAATTAATCATTTTAAACATATAAAGCATTGAAAATGTCTATTCGAATCATGTCAATAATGATGATGAAATTTTCTGAGGGATAATATTTCCAGAGAGAAGGCAATGTATCCATGAATAAATAACAGTATACTACAAAAAGGAGAGTCAAAGTAACAAATTAGTTTTCTAGGAAAACATAAATATGTAACAGAAATGACAAAAGAATCAAAAGAAGTGGAAGGTAATGATAAATATCTCATCAAACACTCAATTAAAAGATAGTAATCAGAAGACAATATTAAAAAACAGTAGTCAGAAATGGAGAAGGCAGTGGCACACCAACTCCAGTACTCTCGCCTGGAAAATCCCATGGATGGAGGAGCCTGGTAGGCTGCAGTTATGGGGTCGCTAAGAGTCGGACACGACTGAGCATCTTCACTTTCACTTTTCCTTTCCTGCACTGGAGAAGGAAATGGCAGCCCACTCCAGTGTTCTTGCCTGGAGAATCCCAGGGACGGGGGAGCCTAGTGAGCTGCCGTCTATGGGGTCGCATAGAGTCAGACATGACTGAAGTGACTTAGCAGCAGCAGCAGACAGAAATAATGAGTTGACCAAAAAGAGTTCTTTCATGTTTTTCTGTAACTTCATATGAAAAAACCAAAACGAACTTTCTGGCCAACCCAATATTTTCTAGACGATACAACAGGCATATACCTATGAATTCCTAGGGAAATAAAAAAGAGAGAGAGAGAGAACTGACTAAACGATAGCAATATTGAAATACTTCCAGAAAACTTTTAAAAACTGAAGGATGTTGACTTTACAAACTGAAAGAGGTCACTTGATACCTGACAAAGCCTCCAAAAAAATATGGCCAAGTTTCATTGTGGTGAAATGTTGTAAATGCGGAAACAAAGCCAGTACAAGATTTCAGAGAAATTGAAAGTGGCACACAGAGGGTTAACGACACCAGCACTGAACTTCACAAAAGAAATTTCAGAAACTCAAAACACAGCTTCACAGTTCTGAAGAGAATTTGCTTCTAAACTAGACTTCTGTACCTATCACATCAACCAAATGTGGGACAGAATTTTGTACATAAGTTATAAAAATGGTTGGGCTTCCCAGGTGGAGCTAGTGGTAAAGACCCTGCCTGCCAATGCAGGTGAGGTAAGAGACATGGGTTCCATCCCTGGGGCATGAAAATTCTCTGGAGGTGCCGGCGCGGCAACTCACTTCAATATTGTTGCCTGGAGAATACCATGGACAGAGAAGCCTGGTGTACTACAGTCCACAGAGTCACAGAGTTGGACAAGATTGAAGCAACTTAGCACTGTAAAAATGTTTCTCAATGACAAAAATTATCTTAATGAAATTTTAAAATAACCTAGTAGGGTATACAGCCACTAAAAGGAAAGAGAAAGTCAGGAACAACAAAAAATAAATGAAAACTTGAGAACAGGAGATGCTACAAAAATAAAGATTGACAAGTATGATGAAGTGAGATCTCAGCTTTTCATACAAGTAGGACAATAGTCACAGGTTAAAATAATGGAAGAAGATAACCATGTTAAAGATTCTCATCACTTATGCATCTTCCCTACTTTCCCACTAGTTTAAACGTGACTTAAGAAAAATCATATTTACTAAGGAAAGAAATTACATATTTTATTGTAAAAAAAAACTGGCTCTGTAAAGTATTTAAGGCATCACATCTAATAAATGAAATTGATACCTTTCTCAAATGACTAAAAATCATTGCATTTAAATCCTGGTTAGGTTCTTTTGTTTTAGTTACAAATCAATCTCAGCCCATGAATATATAAACTTTATACAAAGGGTATTATCCTGCAACAATTTCTCACAATATTAATAAATGATGAATGCTTCAGCACTAATTTGTCATAAGTTAAATTTACTTCCATATAGTAATTTTAAACATATGAAAGAAGTAATTAAGTCCTTTTTTTAGTATTATCTATATTTCAACATTTGGGTGATTCTGAAAACCTCCTGGCTATTCTCATTATTCCACAAAGTCAAGAAATCTGACCAAATATTTTAGCTTAAGGGGACTTATATGAGGGAGGCTGAGAAATTAACAATTTCCTGGGCTGTAATCACACGCAATTAATCTCTCGTTCTGAGAATATACCAGAAAATCTGCACATTAAGTACCTCGGGGATTTTGAGTCACACATAAACTTCAGGTTAACTCCCTTAAGAAATAATTGTTAGCATGATTTTCTATATATAAGTTTATTCTTCAAAAAAGAGTAATTGTATAAAATGCCACCAGAGTGTAAAGCATGGGGCCAATTATAACTGCTTATTAAACATTTCATGATTATATAAATAAGTTAAATAGACTGAATATAGCACAACTGGGATTTTGTGGAGATTGGAAAAACTGGTGAGAGAAAATACCCTGTCAAAAGAGAATAATGTTTTGCCAGCTGATGGTTGCCAATGAGAAGTCGATCTTAGTGTTGCCAGATCCTATTTTTCAAAGGATGATGAAAATAGACACTTCTACATTTAGAGTTTCTTGCCTTTTAAATCTAGGCAATCACTGATGGGCATCAACATGGCCACCAAACACACCAATTTGTGAGCTGCCTTTTTATAGCAGGCTGACAGTTTGTGACACTTTACTTCCTGTTCTTTCCATATGATGGCTAAGATGTTAATTGTATACTGACATTTATTTAGTTTAATTTCCAACCTTTGTAGATTAAAAAACATAATAACCACCAACTTTATTTTCCCTTTGAAGAGTAACCTTTTAATGAATGTGTATCCATATTTTTTACTCCCCAATCATTTACAAGAAGGCACTTTTGTAATCCTAGGGGAAAACTGAAATTCTAACAAAGGAATTTCTGATCTTCTGAGTGATTGTGTAATGAACAGTAAGACTAACTTGGGATCACAAAACTCTTAGGTGTGTGATTTATGTAAATGAAGGACCACACTCTTTGTTGATAGGTAATATCAAATCTGGAAAAAATAAGATTAGGTGCCGGGGTTCAGCCTAGGCAGGTCCCGGGGTCTTGAGGGATGAGTGGCATCTGAAAAGAAATGAGCTGAGTTGATGTGGTGATGGAGCAGTCTCTCTCTTTATTGTTGTAGGTTTACAGTTTTTATACCCAAGAAACACACCCATTACCTCACATATTATTCCATGCAATCTTGTTTTCTGCCTACCATCAACAACTTTAACATTAAGCTCATTTTCCTTGCAAAAGTCGGATTTCTGCATAATTAGATTTAACAATAGTATGTTTACCATTTGATTGTCTTCAGCATACTTTGGATAAGTACATCAATCTAAGTAGAAAGGTTACATTTCTCTTATTAAGTGCAACTATGTAGAAGCTAGAGAGAAGGGCTTAAGCTTGAAACTGTTTTATTCTATTAACCTATTTCGGTTCTTATGAGGAAAGAGGAAGGAGGACAAAGAGACATTTTGGAAAGAGGAAAGAGGACTATGGGACAGTCTAGCAGCACTGCTTTAGCAATAAAACCCTATTAACCTTATAACTACTATAATGAATTCTTATGTCTACATTATCTTAAGGCAATCAATGTCTCCAACTATGCTGGCCACAGTTATGAGCATTCCTAAGTCTCAATCGAGCCTGACTTCTTCAAGAAAGAGAACCTCCTCCGTGGAGTGGTCAGGGGAATGGGAGGTGGAAAGGTGACCCAAGTAGGAGCCCTTCTGGTGGTGGCCTTGCCATGACCCCCAGAGAACTCTTGGTAAACTCCCCAGTAAGGAGTAGGAGGTGTAGTAATCTATTTAAATGTCCCTTATTCCTCCTTTGTCCCCAGGGAAGGGAATCTGCCTTCCCCAATCTCCTGGGGGAAATAAGGTCTGAAGGAATTATCTCAGGATGAATTATTTCTAACTGGGACTGACCTACTGAGATGAGCTAATGTTCAGAGCATAGACAGAACTTCCCAAGACAACAAAGGAAACTATAAGCAAGGTGAAAAGATAGCCTTCAGAATGGGAGAAAAAAATAGCCAATGAAGCAACGGACAAACAATTAATCTCAAAAATATACAAGCAACTCCTGCAGCTCCATTCTAGAAAAATAAACGACCCAATCAAAAAGTGGGCCAAAGAACTTAACAGACATTTCTCCAAAGAAGACATAAAAATGGCTAACAAACACATGAAAAGATGCTCAACATCATTCATTATCAGAGAAATGCAAATCAAAACCACAATGAGATATCACTTTACACCAGTCAGAATGGCTGTAATTCAAAAATCTACAAGCAATAAATGCTGGAGAGGATGTGGAGAAAAGGGAACTCTCTTACACTGTTGGTGGGAATGCAAGCTAGTACAGCCACTATGGAAAACAGTGTGGAGGTTCCTTAAAAAACTGCAAATAGACCTGCCATATGACCCAGCAATCCCACTGTTGGGCATATACACCGAGGAAACCAGAATTGAAAGAGCCACGTGTACCCCAATGTTCATCGCTGCATTGTTTACAATAGCCAGGACATGGAGGCAACCCAGATGCCCATCAACTGATGAATGGATAAGAAAGCTGTGGTACATATACACAATGGAATATTACTCAGCATTAAAAAAAAATTCATTTGAATCAGTTCTACTCAGATGGACGAAACTGGAGCCCATTATCCAGAGTAAAGTAAGCCAGAAGCAAAAACAACAATACAGTATATTAACGCATATATATGAAATTTGGAAAGACGGTAACGAGAACCCTGCATGCGAAACAGCAAAAGGAACGCAGATGTATAGAATAGACTCGTGGACTCTCTGGATGAGGGTAAGGGTGGGATGATATGGGAGAATGGCACTGAAACATGTTAATTATCATATGTGTAATCAATTGCCAGCCCAGGATTGATGCTCTGGGCTGGTGCATCGAGATTTCCCGGGGGGGAGAGAGGAGGGAGGGAGGAGGGAGGGGGGTTCTGGAGGGGAAGCATATGTAAACCCATGGTGATATCATGTCATTGTATGGCAAAACTAATAAAAAAAAAAAAAATACCAGGAGGGCCTTGCCTTGGGATGCCCCAAAGGAAACTCTGCTTTGCAGTTTCCTTCTCAGTCTTGTGACCCTGTCATCCAGTGAGGGGGCTCCCGGCAATTAGGGATTCAAAGTAGTAGAATTTCATTACAATAACATCCTAGAAATATAAGCCGGGGAACTATGATACTTTTACCTATCTCTTCTCTCACTGTACCTTTTCACTGTCTCTGTTCGGACCTTCCCCATCCCTTTCTCCATTCTGCCTCCAGCCTCTCAGAGGAAAGTCTCTATAACTAGGTAAGAGTGTGAATATACAATCGTTACTGTAAACTTTAATTTTATATAAAGGAACATAAAGATGCTGCAGAGCCCAGATCCAAATGTTTCTTCAACACCCAATCCCCACTCAATCCCACTGAAATATAAATTCCGTGAGGGAAGAAAAGAGTCAGATTCTTTCTCTGCAGAGAAAAGAGCCTGTATCGTAACAGATAATACATAAATATTTGTATAAAGATGAAATTACAGTACATATAGCAATAAATAGGGCTTCCCAGGTGGCTCAGCAGTAAAGAATCTGCTTGCAATGCAGGAGATCTGAGTTGGACCCCTGAGTTGGAAGATACCCTAGAGAAGGAAATGGTTACCCATCTAATATTCTTGCCTCTCTAACTCCAAGAACAGCGGAGCCTGACAGGCTACAGTCCATGGGGTCACAAAGCAGTTGGGTACAACTTAATGACTAAACATACAAACACAACACACAGCACTCGATTTTGGATTCTTTGGAATTTTTCAAAATATCTGGATTTATTTTGTGTACATATTTGTAAAGTTTTCTTAAAAGCTTGTATATGGAAATGAAAGAATGAATTACAAAATTACTGTTTACTAACTGCCTGTTGTCCGGAGAAGGGAATGGCTACCCACTCACAGTATTCTTGCCTGGAGAATCCCCATGGAAAGAGGAGCCTGGTAGGCTTCAGTCCATGGGGTCGCAAAGAGTCAGACATGACTGAGCGATTAACACACACAACTGCCTATTATGTGTCAACAATGTGTGATGGATTGTAATGGTGAATTTTTTAAGCCATCACCCCCATAAAATGATCATCATTGAGGGGATACTAACGAATCTAACAGTGATAAGCCCAATGTGATCCCTGTTGCAATAAGAACTAGAGATCACATGGTGGATGGTGTTCATGAGCCTGTATTAAACTAGGACTTGGAATATAAATAGCATTTAGCTAAAGAAAATGTTCTGGTCACTGAAGTTAATGCAGAGGGAAAGAGTAGGGAACATGAGGCTGAAACTATCAGGGACTAGGTTGTTTTAATAATCTTATAGGTCATGACAGTGAGTTGATCTTTACCTTTGAAGGGACTATCTGAGTGCAATACAGATCATAATCAAGAGAGGCTGTATTATACCAGTATCTATTGTATTGATAATGCCAGAGAAGTTGTATTGAGGCCATTCAGATGGACGCTATCTCAATAATACAGGGAAGAATGGATTTTAATACAAATCACTAATATAGCTGTAATGGAATGAAGATTGGAGAGATCTGAATCCTTGAAGTTGCTGTGTGTTAGGTAAAGAAGACTTGAATACCAATGACTTCATAGGGTTTAATGTGATAAATTGATAGAATTTCTTGATTTATTGGCAGCATTGGAGACATAAAAGGAACCAACTATTTTTGCTGAAGGTTTCGGCTGGTGAGCTATTGGTAGTGACATGATTACAGAGGGCATTTTCTCATTAATACTGCCTTTGAAGGGTAACTGTTTGTTAGTTATCTTAAACCTTCCAATGTCAAAACTAATAAACTGACAAGACATTCACTTTTCCTTTCTCTGCAAAATATTTGGCTTCTCCAGTTTGAGTTTCTCTGGATTCACGTTTGTGGAGATGTGTGTATTTGCTAAGAAATGTGATGTGATTTGGAGAATTCTCTCACCTTGTTTAGCTAAGATTTACTTA
Source organism: Antilocapra americana (assembly GCA_007570785.1). Lineage (NCBI taxonomy): Eukaryota > Metazoa > Chordata > Mammalia > Artiodactyla > Antilocapridae > Antilocapra > Antilocapra americana. The sequence continues at coordinate 8,661,940 of ML663008.1, read as the reverse complement.
CTGAAGAATAAATTCAAGAATTATTGTTACATACACACACACAGAATCCAGTAGTTGGTAACTTGTGGAAAATCAGTAATGATATCACATTTCTTTTAAAATATATTTTTTCAATAAAATATTTACTATGAGAAATATTTTTTTCTGCATCACTTGTCATTTTTGAAGCTGTGTGCTTTGAAATTCAATACAAAATGAATGGAACATTATCAGAAATTATAACCTATGTATTCACAGTTTTATATTAAACTATGTTAATATAAAACTATGTTAAATTCTAATTTTTTTATCCTGGGGTGAGTTGGGCTATTTCATCTAATATTATTACTAGAATTATAAATTAAATAAAGGTTAAAGCAGATAGAGATTCTATATTTTTGTTAACTTTAAAACATATGATTAAAAATGATGATTTCATAATATACTAAAATCTATATGAAAAACACGTTGAAACGATATATTAATTTTAAAAGTTTTTTAATGTTTTGCCTAAAATAATTTAGCTCATTATAGGTTTCTGTAGTACTCCTTTTTAACACAGAAACAAAAATGGTATCAATTATTCTTTGGAACTTGCTCAGTGCTATAGTTAAATTTCTATTTATCTGTCAAGCTGTCTTTCTCTCACTGGAACTCCTGTCAGAAATAATCATTTCATGGGTCTCGCATATACAAAGGTGCAAACCCCAGATATTCTTGCCTTTTTAATGTCCAAAATTGCACAGACATGAAATGTTTAATAAAACTACTATGGACACACAAGTAAATCCCCTCCTTTTTGTTTTCTGTGTTTTGTTCAGCTTCATTTTTCTCAAGAGTAGGTCCTGGAATATAGATAATCAGCAGGTTTTAAAAATGTTGCCAGGATAATTTCTTAGTTTACTATAATAAGTTACATAAGAAATTCTTCTGTTACATCAGTGGATGTTTCAAAACTAGGATTCCTAATGTAAAGTCACTGAGGATGTTTATTGATAAGAGCTAACACCTGCAAAATTTTGTTTAAATAAGAAATCTAGCCTAGATTTGTTGTCTTCCTACATATCATAAAAGAGAGAAGGACAAAATGCTCTTATGATTCAATGTGAAAACATTAAAATATGCACATACTGGAGAAAATAGAGCTGTTAGTTTACATAATATTATAGGCCATACATATTTTAGAGAAACCATTTAAAAGTGATCTTAGAAACTAAATACCATTTTATGGTATTCAAAGTCCTGTATCCTACAAACTCTTTATTAGAATTTGCATTTGCAAGGATGCTTAAATTACGTAGGACTGTATCTATAATTGTGTTTTTTCTGTAGATGCAAGAAATACAGATATAGGCCTTTCCTATTGATGATATATCTTCCCTTAGCATTTAGTGGGTTTTAGTTTCAAGGCCAAATACTGTAATTTTATTTGTTAGAATAATGGAACATATACTTAGTTCTACAAGATAATTCCCAATATACTCATTCCAAGAAATATTGATAAAATGTCCAGTGGTGCAACATTTAAATCAGTATGGAAATGATATAATTTCATTGAGAAAAATTCAATTTCTATGCTAATTTCATGAGACTGCACAACAGATGTTCATTTAGGAGAGAGTCTTAATGGGAATTATAAAGACATCTACTAGCAGATTTTTATCCTTGCTATTGACTCCTAAAATATTTGTTAAAAATATGGATAGCTTGTTTTTATAGGGCTGAGATTGGCTTCTGGAGCTTCAGAGTAGGGCCAGAAGTTCTTATTTTAAAATTAATTAATTTAGCCTTTTATTTTTAGCAAGTGTCTTGATCCTTGCTAAATCTGATGATCAATTAAGTTATAAAACTACTGTTTGAAATAATAAGAGAAATTCCCTAGTGTTTGTTCAGAATTTCAGATTTTTTTCCTCTGGGTAATCTCTTTTATTTTAGCCCACTGAAGTGGATAAACAGCCAGATAGGTGGAACTAAAAGAAAGTGTCATAAAAGGGTTTTGTGTGTAACACTCAGGACTAGTTTAGATGCTGGGTAATAACTTATCTAGTAATTAGAGTGTCTGGTTTTCAATTCAGACTTATTCCTAGTTAAGCTTGAGTTTAAATAAGCTACCCAACTTCACTAAATCTCATTTCCTGATTCTAAAGATAAGAATTATAATGCTATTTATCAGTTGGAGACATTTTATAATATTTAGAATAATGTGTGGCATATTAAGTTTATCTTTTATAAACCATCATTATGCTTACTTAAATTATTACAGCTGATATTATTCAATGTTGATATTTGAAAGAATACTTAATAACCCAGAATATTCCTATGGAGAAAGAATGATAATTGTTTAGTATATTCATAATCCCACAATATAAAAGTAGTGTCAAAATATTATTATATAATGAAACAAAAGTAGTTATCCTGGTTGGAATAAGTTTTAAACATAACAGTCCCATCACATAAAAGCAAACAAAACAAGAACAAAAACCCTTCCTTGATCACACTTTGCTTTCCCAATGAGACATATGCAGGAATAGAGCAACACTTATATTTTCTTATTTTCAGTTACTACATAAAAATGTCCTTGCGAGGGAGTGTTAATTTGACATACAACATGCTTAAGGTATGAAGACCTCAGGCAAAAAGTAATAATAGATTTGTGAGAGTAAACTGTGACTAGCCTGTCTATTCCCTATGAAAGAAAATGACCTGAGACTTACACCTGAATAAAGTGGAACTGAAATCTAACTTCCTAACTCTCATTCCAAAACTCTCTCTGCTACTAAAATTAAAAGAGCAAATTAAAAAAAGGATTTAATTTGATATACCTTTTAATAAATATCTTCTTTTCTATGGTTTCTGTTACTGAAGCCAATGCAAGTTTAGTGTAGGCTTCCTGATTTATCACCTATTATGTATTCCTCCTATCCATCTATATTCAAAATGGAATATACTCTTATCTCCCACCTACCAACTGTCAATCTTCCACCCCTTCATTCATTTAATATTCATCTGTACATCTGATCACTTTCAAAATATGTTTTTATGCTGTTTAGGAAGGTAGATCAACGTGATAAAATACTAAGCAAATGAGTACTGTTAATATATTAAATTTACTAAAGATAGACATATTTCACAATCAATAGGAAAAGTGTTACACCTGTGTTGAAAGTTTCCTTAAAAGTGTTAATGCATAAAAATGTAAGGGTAGCAGGAATTTTCTGTCTTAACAAGAACTTAAAAGTATTAAATAGAAATAAGATGGACAGTAGCAGTTTTAAAGTGACAACAATAGCCAAGCACAAGAGAATAATAATGATTTTCACATATGTATTAGTTGTTAACTGCAACCATAACAACTTGCCACAAATATAGAGGCTTAATACAACACAAATGTATTGTAATAGAGTTCAGTAGGTCAGAGGTTTGGTGGGCCTGGCTGGTATCTCTGCTTCATATTTAACAAGTTTGAAGTTTAAAACTGATTTCATAATATGGCCCCATGAACACAAAAATAGCCTTTCTTGAGATTCTGATTCAGTATAAAGAAGGGAGAAATATGTGTGATTCATAATCATGAAAAATGATGTAAAAGAGGAATAATATAAAGAAAGCTAATAACTATAATGAATGTGTTCTTCAACTGAAGTAAATTTTGATTCATATTTTAACTTTCTATGAATACATTTATTCAGATTTCATAAATGGAGCACAAAGTAATTTTAATATCAAAGTCCTAGTTCTAACCAAATTACGCAAAATGTAGATTCTTTTTCTACCTTTGTAATGGGGCTTCCCATGTGGTGCTAGTGGTAAAGAAGATGTCTGTCAGTGCAGGAGATGCAAGAGATGGGGCTTTGATCCCTGGGTCAGGAAGATTCCCTGGAGGAAGGCATGGTAACCCACTCCAGTATTCTTGCCTGGAGAATCCCATGGACAGAAGAGCCTGGCGGGCTACAATCCATAGGGTCACAAACAGCCAGACACAACTGAAGTGACTTAGCACAGCAAGCTAGCAATGTGGCAAATAAACTACAGCTATGCTTTATTAAGCAGTATATAACACAAGATATGCAAATCTTCTATACAGAATATACAAATGATTAAATCGACATCACTGACTAACCTTTGTGATTAAAACTATTTAGAAATAAAAAATTTAATTGAATTGAGCATTGTCTTAAAGAGGCAAAGAAGTCACACTTCTTTTAAAAAGACACATATTCTAGTGTTTCTTTCTCTTCTGCATTTTAAACACCTCAAGATGTCCCAAAGTTAAGATAGTTGCTAAATTATCATGTCAAAGCCAGCAAGTGCTCCTGAATCCATTTAGTAAGGTTTACAGGAATTATAGGTCCTGAGCTATCAGGCTATTTTCTAGATATGGTCTAAGTGGACCGTGAGGCCAAAATTACTATTAGAAAAGTGGGATGTATTTTCTTTGGGGGGATATTTACAGATAATAAAAAATGAAGTTTAGGATAAATTAAAATAAAGTAATCAATTATTTTGGGCTTCCCTGGTTCCTTAGCAGTAAAGAGTCTGCTTGCCAATGCACTAGATGTGGATTTGATCCCTGGGTCTGGAAGATCCCCTGGAGAAGGAAATGGCAACCTACTCCAGGATTCATGCCAGTGAAATCTCATGGACAGAGGAGCCTGGTGGGTTACAGTCTGTGGGGTCACAGAGTCGGAAACAACTTAGCGATTAAACAACAACAACACTCATTTATTATAAAGCTGGAAGTTTTAATGCATACATTAAACAAAAAGTGTTTGGGAGAATATGCTATTCTATAGAAATTTAGTCTATTCTATTTTAATCATTTAAGGAAATACTCCATACCTTTAAATTAATGTACACAAAATAATTCTGAACATGCTTTAAAGACTTAGAAGCATGCAAGAGTGAAACTGTGTTTAAAGTATTTCTATTTTTCTTTTCAAGAAACAGTTTTGTGTTTATGCTGTTTTTTATGAGATTATCTTCATAAGTGAAGCTTGTTAATATTAATAAGACAAATTTAAAATTACTAAATTAAAAATAAATTTATTAGCAACTGAACTCATGTTTACCAGATTAAAACATCTCTAATGTGCTTGTATTAGACATGGTCCCTAGTTGATCTTTTTCAAGAAAAAGAAGCCATTGAAAAAGGAGGCCATGCTAATAGACTACAATCAACTGCTAATATAGAATCATTATAGAACATTGCTTACAGCACCGGGAGAAGGAATTTTGAATAATTGTCTAGAAGATTCTGAAAGATTGTATCTTAAACTGTTCCTGGGATTTTGAGATCTACAGCTTTCCCAATGGCATTATCCATTCAAGGGACTTGTCAAAGGAATCAAAACTAGAAAAAAAAAATGTCAAGAATGTTCTTTAGTTTCCTGCTTTTACTACAGATGCAGCAAACCAGAAAGATCACTCCAATTTTAAAAAACAAACCAAATAAATTACAAAATCATAACTTCACATGTGTCCATCAGAGACCAGAGAACAAGCATGTAACCAGAATTTCTGAAACCAGAAGAGGAAAAGAAAACCAAGTAACTTGAATTCCAAAGAAAGACACATCCCATAAAGAAGAAACAGAAGATACAAACTGTCTCCTATATTAAAGAGCACAGAAGAAAGAGGAACCACTCACCATGCAAACTTACCCAAAACTAAAGACAAAGTGTGGTATCACATGTGTAGTCTCTCAGTCATGTTCAATTCTTTGTGACTCCGAGGACTGTGGCCCTCCAGGCTCCTCTATCCATGGAGTTTTCCCGGGAAGAATACTGGAGTGGGTTGCCATTTCCTCCTCAAGGGTGGGTACCACATCACTCTGTAATTGCTAGTGACCCTGGACTCAAGGCTTTTTTCATTGGTCCCCACCATTTGCTCACAAGTAAGATCAGGGGCAGGGAAGGAAGAAGCCAGAGGAAGTCTTGCTCAGTGCAACAGAAATGCAGGAATTATTGTTGATGTCTCTGGATGAACAGAAGATAAATACTGCCAGCTCTTCCCCTCTCCTTCAAATAAAATCCTTAAGATTCTGAGAGAAGATAGAAATATTCTAAACTCTAGGCAGAGACTTATTGTTGAGGGAGGGTAGAAGAAGAAACTCTCACTGGAAGACAACCAGAAAACTTCACTGGCATATTAACTCCAACCTGAGATCAGCTGCTGATGCCAGAAGGCAGGAAACACCCCTCCAGTGCAATATCAGACACAAGGTAATGTCTAGAGTGCCGAGAAATTTTACCCTCCCAAGGCCCCAAAGCAGAGGTATGCCTGACATTTAGGCAGAAACTGGCCAACCGAGTCCACACCACACAAGCTTGATGCCAAGCCTAGAAGGGAATGTAATAGACAGAAGTTGGCCCTAGGGAGGAAGGATGAAGAGCAAGATAAATGTCTCATCTGGAGTGTAGCTATGTGAGGCTGTTGAAAACTGAGAGTGTGGAGTGGTCACTGAGGAAAACACCTCTTGGACCTTATCCTAAGCCCTCAGTACACAGCCACTTTAGCTCATCACTGTAGAAATCTGAAGTCTGCACTATGATGAACAATAGCAGCGTCTAAGCCCAAATCCAGATGAACTCCTGAATTGATTAACTAATTTGCCTGCATTGATGTCCAAATAGAGTAAGCACTTCTAGGATTAAATAGCAGTGTGTTTCAGTTACTACTATCCTACACATGATGTTAATAATTTAATTTAAAAAACGTTATACTCACCAAGAAATCATGCAAATGAAACCAGTATGCAGGTCAGGAAGCAACAGTTAGAACTGTGCATGGAACAACAGACTGGTTCCAAATAGGAAAAGGAGTATGTCAAGGCTGTATATTGTCACCCTGCTTATTTAACTTACATGTAGAATAACATCATGAGAAATGCTGGGGTGGATGAAGCACAAGTTGAAATCAAATTGACAGGGGTACTGTGGTGTTGGAGAAGACTCTTGAGAGTCCCTTGGACTGCAAAGGAGATCCAACCAGTCCATCCTAAAGGACATCAGTCCTGAGTGTTCATTGGAAGGACTGATGTTGAAGCTGAACCTCCAATACTTTGGCCACTTCATGCGAAGAGCTGAATCATTGGAAAAGACCCTGCTGCTGGGAAAGATTGAGGGCAGGAGGAGAAGGGGACAACAGTGGATGAGATGATTGTGTAGCATCCCCGACTCAATGGACATGGGTTTCGGTAAATTCTGGGAGTTAGTGATGGACAGGGAGGCCTGGCGTGCTGTGGTTCCTGGGGTCACAAAGAGTAGGAGATGACTGAGTGACTGAACTGACTGAACTGAAGAATAAAGCAACTATGCAAACAAGATAACCGGAATGATAAAGATGTTGGAAATATCAGAAAGAATATATAAAACAATTAACATGTTAAAGGGCACAGTGAATGTAGAATGTGGCATACATCAGTTAAGTGTTAGTCCTTCAGTTGTGCCTGACTCTATGTGACCATATGGCCAGGCTCCTCTGTTCATGGCATTCCCCAGCAAGAATACTGGAATGGATTGCCGTTCCGTTCTTCAGGGGATCTTTCTGACTCAGGGACTGAACCCAGGTCTCCCGCATTGCAGGCTAATTCTTTACCATCTGAGCCACCAGGGAAGCCCTTGGCATACATAAAGAGGTACATAATTTTGCAGAGAGATGAAAAATATAATAAAATATCAGTGGCACAGCTGAAGATAGAATTTGAAGATAGGCCAATCTTTGTCTAACGCCTATCCTTAAATAAAGTATTCATTTTTAAAGAGAAGATAGACTGAAAAAAAAAAAACAAAAAACCACAACAACAGAACACAGAATCCAAGAGATGTGGTGAGTCTACATATTTCCAACCCAAAAGAAAAAGAACAATACTAAGAAAATATTTGAAGACTGCAACATTCCAAAATGAGTTTTCCAAAAAAAAATCAAACTATAGATTAGCTCAGAGAATGCTAGCCAGCATAAATGTTAAATTTGAGTTGTATCTGATGTTTGCAGACTCAAAGAATCAATTTGTAAGGTGTAGCTGTTCCCAGATTCATCTAGACATATATCATGATACAGATAGAACCAGAATATGCCCTTTTTGTTGTTTGCTGTCATAGAAATTAACAAGGTAGTTCTAAAATTTGAATAACAGCAAAGGACCCAGGGTAGCCAAACAGTTCTGAACAAAGAACAGATTTGGAAGGCTTATACCACCTGGTGTAGGATTCCCAAACAAAGCTACATGCCATCTAAAAGCTGCAATAAACACAACAATGTGGTGCTGGCATAAAAATAGACATATAGAGCCATGAAACAGAATAGAGGGTTCAAATGAAGATGCACACATAAATTTTTTTTTTTTTTTACATTTAAGTCCAAGGTCATTCAATGTTAAAAGGATACTCTTTGCAATAAATAGTGTGCTAGAAAAAACTGGATCTCCATATATAAAGCAATATCTTTACCTCCCTTGTGAGAGATTTGTATGCAGGTCAAGAAGCAATAGTTAGAAGTGGACATAGAACAATGGACTGGTTACAAATTGGGAAAGGAGTACGGCAAGGCTATATATTGTCACCCTGCTTATCTAACTTACATGCAGAGTACATCACATGAAATGCCGGACTGGATGAAGCACAAGCTGGAATCCAGATTGCTGGGAGAAATATCAATAACCTCAGATATGCAAATGACACTGCCCTTATGGCAGAAAGCGAAGAGGAACTAAAGAGCCTCTTGATGGAAGTGAAAAAGGAGAGTGAAAAAGTTGACTTAAAACTCAACATTCAAAAAACTAAGATCATGGCATCCGGACCTATTATGTCATGGCAAATATATGGGGGAAACAACTGAAACAGTGACAGACTTTATTTTCTTGGGCTCCCAAATTACTGCAGATGGAGACTGCAGCCATGAAATTAAAAGACACTTGCTTCTTGGAAGAAAAGCTATGACCAACCTAGAGAACATATTAAAAAGCAGAGATGTTACTTTGCCAACAAAGGTCCCTCTAGTCAAAGCTATGGTTTTTCCAGTAGTCATGTATGGATGTGAGAGTTGGATGGTGAAGAAAGCTGAGCGCCGAAGAATTGATGCTTTTGAACTGTGGTGTTGGAGAAGACTCTTGAGAGTCCCTTGAACTGCAAGGAGAGCCAACCAGTCATTCCTAAAGGAGATCAGTTCTGAATATTCATAGGAAGGACTGATGGTGAGACTGAAACTTCAGTACTGTGGCTACCAGATGCAAAGACGTGACTCAGAAGAAAAGACCCTGATGCTGGGAAAGATTGAAGGCAGGAGGAGAAGGGGATGACAGAGGATGAGATGGTTCACTGACTTGTTGGACATGAGTTTGAGCAAGCTCTGGGAGTTCCTGATGGATAGGGAGGCCTGGCATCCTGCAGTCCATGGGGTTGCAGAGTTGGACATGAGTGGTCGACTGAACTGAACTGATATAAAACAATCACCTTCAACCCAAATATCTCAAAATATCCACAAAATTACTCAAAGTGAATTAGTGACCAAAATTTAAAACCTGAAACTATACAATATTCTGTAAGTATGGGAGAAAATTTTTGTGACAGATGCAAAGTTTTCTTAGATGAGACATCAAATGCACAGTCCATTTTATGAAATGCACTGATATATTAGACTTCATTGGAATTAAAACATGTGCTATTTGAAAGACAGCCTATTTAAATAAAAGACAAGCAATAGGCTGGAAGAAATGTTTGCAAAATACACAAATGATAAATGTCTAGCATCTAGAGAATATAAAGGACTTTCAATATACAATAATTAGAAAATATACAACAAAAAATTTTAAAAGACAATTTACCCTAAAAGATATAAAGGAACTAAATAATCAGATGAAAAGATTCTTAACATCATAACTCACTTCGAAAATTCAAATTTTAATGCCAATGGAATACTACTACAAACATGTTAGTGACTGAGCTTAAAACGAACAATCAAAAATACTCTAAGTACCAAATTGTGGAAGGAAAGAAAGTAAAATTCTCATATACTCCTGATGGGAATTTTAAATAATATTGACACTGAGGAAAATAATTAAGTAGTTTTTCTATAAAATTAAGTAACATATGACCCAGGTATCCCATGCCAAATAGCTTTACCTAAGAGAGATCTGGGTTAAACATATTCAGGTCTGTTCATTTGTATAAGAGGTTTATATATAATAGAAAAATTAAAAGTGGCCTAAATAGCCACATTGGAAGAATAGATAAAGAAATGGGGCACATATGTTTAACATACTATGTAGTAATAAACAGAAGCATACTACTCATACCTGGAAAAATGCAGATGATTTCTAAAATCATGCTAAGTAAAGACTACATACTCTGATTACATGCACATAATTTTTTAAACTACAGGGACAACTATCATGCTGTAAGTTACAAGATCTTAGAGTGAAAGGAGGAATGGTAAGAAAGGGGTAAAGGAAACTTTTTGAGATGATAAACGTGTTCAGTTGATCTAAATCACCAGAGAATCTTTATATATTTAGTCACTTCCTAATTTACATTTTAACATATGTATATACAATAGTCATTTTCATAATTTAAGAAATTTGTTTACTACTGTCTTTTACAATTTGGTGCTGTATCAAGTGTTTCTTCTAGAATGACGGATATCTTAGATATGTCAGATATATGCTCCTACTGTATATCTTCAACCATTGTTTCATACTCCATTTTATTTGCTAATGCAATTATCCATTTCCTTTATACTGAATATTTTTGAAGGTGGACACTATGAATGGCTTATTATTGAGGTTCTTCACTGAGCCTAGAAATCTTCACTTCAGTTTAGTTCAGTTGCTCAGTTGTGTCCAACTCTTTGTGACCCCATGAACCGCAGCACACCAGGCCTCCCTGTCCATCACCAACCCCCGGAGTCCACCCAAACTCATGTCCATTGAGTCAGTGATGCCATCCAGCCATCTCATCCTCTGTTGCCCCCTTCTCCTCCTGCCCTCAATCTTTCCCAGCATCAGGATCTTTTCCAATGATTCAGCTCTTCTCATGAGGTGGCCAATGTATTAGAGGTTCAGCTTCAACATCAGTCCTTCCAGTCTTCACTTAGATGATGGTTAATTATTATTTTGAATGATATGTTTCAAGTAATAAGAAATTTGAATTTTTACTTCTAAAATAAAATCTTGTTAATTAGAAATTGAATGCTACTGTGTAGGAATGTATGATCCATGTATTTATCTAAAGGCAACCTAAATGAGGAGTCAATGGCTAAATATTATATCTGGATCTCTCCAAGACTCAATAATCCTTGAAGATAAATGATCTTTAGAGAGACTATGCTTTAAAAGACGTTAATCAATACATCTTTATCACACCCCAACACTTACTTAATAATAAAGTAAGGTGAGATTGTATGTGGTAAGTGGAGATTTCAAAAGAGATATTGTTAAGAACATTTATATAAAAAAGATATTAAACTTGAAGTTTCCTCTAACTTTACTAAGAATTTATTTTTATTATGACTTATTTGTTAACTTCTCTCTGTGTGTAAATTCTACATGCAAAAGGAAAAATAATTTTTTCTTTCTCATGTTTTACAAAATGCATTAAAATCTTACAGTTTTGTCATTAACAATATAGACAATGGACATAAATTGATGGAAGCAAATCATGACTCCAATTTCATCATCTGTAAAATGGGGATATGAATTGTTTAATCTTATTGGATTATTTTAAAAATTAAATAATTTAGTATGCATATAAATACATAATATGTTAACTAAGACCTTAAATATCTGTATATAAGCACTGGATTTTCATATCATATCTAATTTTAAATTTGCTTAGTATGTACTGAAATTTATTTAGTAGGTTAATTAAACTCATTTCTCCATTTGTTATTATACATTTAAAAACTAACAGGCTTATCCAGTCAAAATATATAGATGTGATTGCCTGTGCTAAAACCTAAAGATATAATATTTAAAGAAAACATGAACATGGCCCTCTAATCAACAAATTAGCAAATTTTTCTAAAAGAAAATTAGTTTTCTTGAGAATATGACAGTCTTTGAAATATATACTACCTCTAGGAATTTGAGTTAAAGGATCTGGGGAAAATATGAAGCATATACTTAAACTTATCTACACAATGAGTCAGTGAAAGATGAAGCTGTAAAGCAAACCAATTTATGAGCAAATAAAGTGTCCATTTCTGTATTAAGATATTTCTCCTTGGTCTCAAAAGACTAAAAACAATCTAAATGATAATTGCTTCTATGTACAAGACAATCCCCTACCCCCAAAATGAGTGAGTGGAAAGAGAATCCAATATTCTGTAGATAAAATACTATTTAGATATTTAGATCACTCTATCTGAATATAGGATGCACTGTTTATGATTTTTCTCCTATTTCTTTTGATTCCATTGCCTAAATTTTCTCTATACTCCATTATTAAATTTTGTAGGATAATCTACATGATCTAAAGGGCTTTCAGAGATTTATGTAAAGTATTAACATCAATCATCTCTTGGCTATATCATTATGTAAATCTATATCATCAGGTCTATTTCTTCAGTCTGTGTAGTACGCAGTTTGGGGTCTTGGCACTATGCCAAATAAGGCAACATCTTAAAGTTGGAAAGTTTTTACTTTCTGTAAGTATGATGGAATATAATTACTTCATATCTGACCAAGGGATTAAAGAACCTGGTGCAATATTATGACTCCTAATGTCTCATCTTTTAAATTTTTTTTTATTTAGGGTTTCTACTTATTTTTAGTATGTAAATATGCATCTAGAGAATGCTATTCTGAAAATAGAATGATTGTTAAAGTTTTAAATTCTGATTTAAAATGAAGACTCTCTGACCTTAAATGGCTCTCATTTACTTTGGCTTCATCTCAGGAATACATAAAGCTGGAAAGGGCATCACTCCACACTTAGAAAAAAATTCAGGCAAAATTCCAGTCAGGTCCATGACTTCACTTGAACTCATCAGAAACCTGACATTTCAGAGTAACTAAATAATCCAGACTCTCAAGAGACATAGACTCATGTGGGGAGGTATAGGAAGCAAACTATATTAGAAGGGCAAAGGATACAGGATCCTAGGTAAGAATTCAGCTAGAATACCCAGTGAATTGGCAATGACCAAAAACAGACTGGGAAGAGAGCATGAAGCTCCTAGAGGACACAGGTAAAAGGAGGAATTGCATCTTCTTTTGTATATAAATGTTCTTAACAGTGTCCTCTCTGAAGTCTTCACTTACCACATACATTCTCAGTTTACCTCCTTTAAATCAGTGGCAGGGTATGATAGGGCCTCCCGGATGGCTCAGCTGCTAAAAAATTCACCTGCACTGTAGGAGACCCTTTTTGCTTCCTGGACTGGGAACATCTGCTGGAGAAGGGATAGGCTATCCACTCCAGTGTTCTTGGGCTTCCCTGGTGACTCAGTTGGTAAAGAATCTGCCTGTGATGCAGGAGACCTGGGTTCGATCCTTGGGTTGGGAAAATCCCCTGGAGAAGGGAAAGGCTACCCACTCTGGCCTGGAGAATTCCATGGGCTGTATAATCCATGGGATCTCAAAAAGTTGGACATGACTGAGTGACTTTCACTTTCACTTTGGGGTATGATAAAGATGCATTGCATTGATTAATGTCCTAACAATTGATTTTTAGTATGACTATTTGTGAACTGCTCTGTGTATAAATTCTACATGCATTAATATGTATTATTCTGATTTTCTCTTCTTTCTTTTTTCTAGCTCTTTGTTTTTTTACAAAAAGCATAAAACCTTACAGTTTTGTCATTAATGATATAGACAGTGGAGATATGTTGGACTAGAACCTAATCATGATCCTAATATTTGTTAATTAGGTGTCCTTGAATTGGACTTCATTGAAGCAATTGAGCACATAACAGTATTGAAGGAATAAAAACATGTTCAGATAAATTAAATGAGGGACTGAATATGCAAGCACCTTTATGTAGAAAATGGACAAAGTTGAGAAAACAGAAAAAGTTTTCACATTTTCCCAATGGACTCTACAGAAATAACAGTATGGGCAACCCCAAATTTGCACGCCTTACTTCCTAGTAAACACCTATGTAGGTGATTGATTGTTCAAGGTGTGGCTTTAGGAAAGACATTTTATGTAAATAAGTTAATATGGGGGGGGGGGCTCATTTTATTTTCTAACTTAGATGGTCTAAAATTTAATATGAGAGGAGAATTGAGTCAAAGTTCAGTCCATGATGGGCGTACCCATCAAATGGTTTGTTGTTGCTATTGTTTAGTCGCTAAGACACGTCTGATTTTTTTGACTCCATGAACTGTAGCATGCTAGGCTTCCTTGTCCTTCACTATCTCCCTGAGTTTGCTCAAACTCATGTCCATTGAGTCAGTGATTCCATCCAACCATCTCATTCTCTGTCACCCTCTTCTCCTCTTGCCCTCAATCTTTCCCAACATCAGGGTCTTTTCCAATGAGTTGGCTCTTGCCATCAGGTGGCCAAAGTATTGGAGCTGCAGCTTCAGCATCAGTCCTTCCAATGGATATTCAGGGTTATTTACCTGAATCAAAATTAAATGGTTTCTTTCTCTCCAAATGCATCAGCTTGTAATTAAATTCATTTTCCAGTCATTTCATCAATTTCTATAATAAATACTTCATAATCACAACAAAGTTGATAACATTATTGCAATAGTTCAAAATATAATGAACAATGATTTTTTTAACATATTGGTTTCTCACTTACATGAACATGAAGTACTTATGATTTGATCTCTTATGGGTATGGAGGTGACATTACAATAAATCATATGTAGTTTCTATAATGAACGTTTGATACAGGGTCAGGCCATTGTCAGTCATTCTCTGAGAAGCAATCTTCAAGAGGAATAGGAAGTTATACATTTAAACTGCTGTTTTTATAATTTAACTTTTTCATGGAATGTAGGCATGTCTTTTTTAGATTCTGGTAGCATGAAGTTTGATATTCATTGGGTTTAAAAAGCATGATGCAGTTCATAAGTGACTTACTATCACCATCAAGTAATTTCCTCACCAAGGAACATTAAAACTCCTCCTTTCCCATCAATTATGTTTAGCTGAGTCAATAGTAAGAATTTCACGTCTACTTTAACGAATAATAAATCTGATAAAGCCAAGTCAATGTTCTAAATGTCATGGTCACTGTATATATACTTTAATCATGTTTTTAAATATTTTCTCAGTTTTCTTTTCAGATTAGTTTATTTCCATAGAAAAAAATTGATGTGCTTAGAATTATCCAATGCAATAAACTGAACTGGTCCCTCTTGGTTCATAAAATATTTACCATATCCTAAAATGTCAAAATACTTTAGCCTAATGTTTTCAAAAACTATGATTTATCATGCTGCCAGGGGTGAAGAATTAGATTTATTTTTTGAAGCAGATAATAAAAATAAACTGATATTTTTAAGTTAATATTTCACAATTCAGGAATCAAGTTTCATTTCACATTTTCTTCTACCTTATATATCTTTTGTATTAATAAAAATTTATCTGACACACTTCTCATTCCTAAAATGTAAAATAAAAGTTAGTCAAAATGTTAAGCTTTGCTAAGAAGTCATTCTAATTTGCAACAATTACCTTACGTTTAACAATAACTCCCTCCACATTCAGAAAGCCATATGCAGTGATTATACACCATAGTGGGGAATAAACTTTTTCTTTCACTCCACCAGTATTTTGTATTTTTTCTTCTTTCACCCACTTATTTATAATAGGTTTAAAGGAAGAATGGCTTCTCAGATATCAAAAAGTGAAGCAACCAATATAGAATTTCATAAGGTTTCTGCTGGGTGGCAGAGCAGCAACAGCTGCATAAGTAGAAGTATTGCTGGGTGCACTTGACCTTTATCACTAATTCCAGCGCATAGTTGTCTTTGGTGCGTGGCCAGTTTTATAATCAAGAGACAACAGAGAAGCTGCATAATGATGACTTTCATGATGATTTTAGGAGAGTGCAGAACTAATGGTTACTATCTTCATGGTTAATGATAAAACCGAAATGATCATGAATATTTCTAGAAATATATTTGAAATTCAAGTTGTCCTAATGAGTAAATTAAGCATTATTTTGGTATTACAGAAAATAAATGAGAAATACTATTTTAGAAATGTCTTGAAAATGAAAGAGAGTGTTGTATAGAAGATGAACAATAAATAGGAATAGAATAGAATCAAATGTATATATTATTTTAAATGTATTTGTGAATTTATTTTCACTGTACCTAATATACTTTTGTGGTTAAAAATAGTTCTTACATGCTACTATTGTCTTAACTTTAAAAAAGTAATTTAAATGCAATGGCATTCTCACATTATATATTAAAATATTGATAATTATTAAAATCATGGCTTCAAGAAACTTAATTTCAGTGTAAATGCCATCACAATAAATTTTTGAAAAGATTTATTTCAGCAATAAAAATAGGTAATGAATTTGGATTGTACATTTAAAGTAATTATGTAACCTAAACATGTGTGTTTCAGTAAGGATGTGATATTTCTTTAATGCCTTCCTATTTTGAATTATATAGTCATCATTTTTGAACGAACTTTTTTTCACTTATAAGTTTTTAAAGATCTTTTCCTTGTGTCTGCATATGTGTGACTGATGGTCTATGCATATATGATCAAAATCCTATCACCTTTTCATAATCCTCATTAGCAACCAGACTTGTGAGTATTTTTACAGATCCAATGAAAATTAGTCAATGATCTTGAGTGAGATAGGTAATTTGAGTTTCATTTTTCTCAGCCCTAAATCAATGGTGTAGGAATATATGAGATATATAGACTTTGCATTATGAATTTTGAAATCTCATATTACTATCTAAGGACTAGAAATAGACAATGTGTCTAACACAAATAAGAGGAAATTAGTTAATAGTAGTAACATTTCACACAAATAAAACATGAAACTATATTATTTGAAAAAGCTCCCCTCTTTTTCCAACCTCATGGACACACACACATCACACACATGAATATAAATGTGTGCCTTTGTAATCATACATACTTCTAAGCCTATCTTTCACTGTCAGTTTTGCTTTGTGATTAAGGCAAGAATTCTGAAGTAAAAGCTAAAGCATATTTTCCTTTGATCTATTTTGATTCCATTTTTCTTGTTCTCCCTCTCATAGTTCATCAAGGAATAAAAATGTTAAGGGGGCATGCTGTAGGTGTTAGAAAAAAGAGAGGAGAACTTCTGTTCTACTAACCTCAGGAAACTTAGAAAACTATATTTCTTCCTACAAACACTAGCCAACACTCTCATTGTTAACATTTGTATGATAGGATCATGAGATTAATTTTGTCACATTGTGTGTGAGTTAAATTCTCAGGTCATGCTATTTAAAAAGGAACATTTTGCTTGGCTTCCACATTCTCTTTTTCCACATCTATGTGGAGGGATGGTACTGTCCAGTCAGCTTGAATCAAATAGACTGGATATCATCCCATGAAGACTGAGGAACAAAATATCAGGAACCTAGGTCTTTTAAAGAGTTGTCAGAGTAAAACATCTTATCTAGCTTGGAACACCTTTTTACCTTCTGACTGATGTGTGAGGGAAAAAAATCTTTATTTTACCTGAAACACTATAAAAGTTTTATAGTATTTTGACATGTGTTTTTACTAATACACAACTGCTTCTCTAAATATTAGGCTTAAAGAATTTTTTAAAAAAGATCAACTTGATATATATATTTTTTTACTTCCTCCTTTGATAGATAAGGACATATTTGATGTAATTTTTACCCTTTCCCACCACTCCAAGGTTTAACTCTACATTTCAAAACGTACATTTGTAATTCTATTTCATTCCATTATCCACAACTGTATTTCACTCCTATTTTACATATTAAAGATCTTGGTCTTCCCTTCTTTTCATTTACCTTTCCTCCCAAATTGCAGTTCCCAAACTTACCAATTATTTACTTTTTGAAAGTAAATATTAAATTTAAGAATCCTATGGCTATGTATTAATAAAGTACATTAATTTTGAGAAAGGCAATGTTAGCATAGAATTTTTCTTGTACTCAGGCATCACTTGAGGAACATTCTTAGAAATAGGGACATTTTCTTACTTAGAGATAGCCTTACTAGTGATTTCCATTCATTTACTTCATTATAATGCATACTTCTGTAGATTTGCAGCATATATAATTTCATAGGACTCGTGTTTATTATTGTCCTGGGTTGGACTCACTTTTTGCTTAGGTCTTTGTTCTTGTTTTATTTCTTAGCCCCACTGGTGGCAATGGGGGGTGGGGGGGTAGGTTACAGAACCAGAAGTTAAAATCAAAAGGAGATAAGTGGAAATAGAATCATCAGTTCAAAATCATTTTCCCTTAAATTTTGAAGCAGTTTCCCCATTGTCTTTTAAAAGCCGGTTGAAGAAAGTTTTCTACAGCTTGATTCTTATTCTATTAGATTTATTATGCATTTCTATTTGCTTTGCTTTTAACTTTTTAATATTCATATTTGCGTCTTTAAAATGGTACGTGTGTGTTAGTCACTTAGTCATGTCCAAGTCTATGCGACCCATGGATTGTAGTCTGCCAGGCTCCTCTGTCCATGGAATTCTCCAGACAAGAATACTTGAGTGAGCTGCCATACCTTTCTCCAAATGGTATACCAATATATATATAAAACGGTATACTAATATATACATAAAATGGTGTGTGTGTAGTGTAAATTGCTCAGTCATGTCCAACTCTTTGGGACAGAATACTGGAGCGGGTAGCCTTTCCCTTCTCCAGAGAATTTTCCCAACCCAGGGATCGAACCCAGGTCTCCCGCATTGTGGACAGATTCTTTACCAGCTGAGCCACAAGTGGAGCCCAAGAATACTGGAGTGGGTAGCCTATCCCTTCTCCAGGGTATCTTCCCAACCCAGGAATCAAACCAGCGTACCCTGCATTGTGGTGGATTCTTTACCAACTGAGCTATGAGGGAACAGTTCCTTATATAGGGCAATCAGAATATAGGTCTTCTTAACAAAGTAAAGTGGAGTAGAGAAGCTAAAGGATGTGTGGGGATGGGCCCAGCAGGTCCAGGAGGTGATGGGCCATCTCCTTCCCATGACATTCTCACTGCACCTGCTGCAATCGTGTACTAATATCTATCAATTGTATACCAATATATAGTTCAACATATTTGAAACATTCCTTTAAAGGTGTACATTTCTTTCATTGATTCTGTTTAGACACTGTAATCCTTTCTATTTTAATTCCTATGCCATTCAACATTGGGATATCTTTTACTATTAGAGTCCTGTTATTTTTCTTCTCCCCATTTTCTTTCATTGCCTTTGAGATGTCTAATGTTTAGCTCAGATACAATTTGCTATTTGAAATCACACAAGTGAAGTGCAGTTTCTGCCTAAGTAGCCTATATAATGGTCACTGAAATCCTCAGACATTACTTGGTGCTTAACAAATTTGAACAAATATGGCTCCCATTCTTTTACCCACTCCGTATTTTTCATGCCTTGAAATAGCTTCCTTAGTGCAATGTTTTGTCTGTGAAAAAAATTAGTGAAACTTCAGAGTACATAAATATAATTATGATGTGAGAATTTTCTCCCTTCTGAGTAAATCTGTCCCTTCCCTGAACCTTCCAAGATAACCTGGTGCAGAGTTGTAGAGCTCTCAAGAAGAACCTAAGCAGGTATGCTCATTAAAGATGACCTCATTCTTTTCTTTCTCTGCATAGGGTCAAGAATAGAAATGTGATAAAAGTCAAATTCCCTTTCTGGATTTATAATTGGGTTCCTGAGTGAATGAGTCAATGTTATTAGGACCGACTTGTTATAATAATCTGTAAAATCAAGGCAAATCAAGAAGTTTGAAAACCAAAGCTATTTTCAAGGTTCAGTTTTGAGGGGGTGGCAGCAGGACCCCTTGAAAAATAACACTGATCTTTTAAAAGTTATTTTTAAATGGAGGATAATTACTTTACAATGTTGTGTGGTTTCTGCCATACACCAACGTGAGTCAGTTATACGTAATATCCCCTCCTTCTCAAGCCTCCCTCCCACCTCCTGCCCCATCCCATCCCTCTAGGTTGTCAGAGAGTGTTAGGTTGAGCTCCCTGGAGTAACACTCATCTTCGAAGAGAGCATGCATCAGTTGTATGGGGGAGGACTCTAGTGTTGCATTTGACTGCTAGTTCCAAACTAAGTTCCTGGGAATCAAGACAGTAATGACTGAAGGTATTGGAATAAAACACATTAAGTTGAATCTCAACTCATTTAGATATCTTCTGTTTACAAATATCCTAAGCTGCATTTTTATTAAAATATTTAATAATAGCTATTAAAATGATTGTTGTTGTAGGTCAGTTGTTCAGTCACATCAGACTCTTTGTGACCCCATGGACTGCAGCATGCCATGCTTCCTTGTCCTTCACTATCTCCTGAAATTTGCTCAAACTCATGTTCATTGAATCAATGATGCCTTCCAACCATCTCATCGTCTGTCGACCCCTTCTCTTCCTGCCCTCAATCTTTCCCAGAATCATGGCCTTTTCCTGATGTGAAGAGCTGACTCACTGGAATAGACTGGTGCAGGGAGGAGGAGAAGGGGATCACAGAGGATGAGATCATTGGATGGCATCACTGACTCAATGGATATGAGTTTGAGCAAACTCTGGAATATGGCAAAGGACAAGGAAGCCTGGTGTGCTGCAGTCCATGGGGGTCACAGAGTTGGTCACAACTGAGTGAACAACAATGGCTCTTCCCATCAGGTGGCCAAAGTATTGGCACTGCAGCTTTAACATCAGTCCTTCCAGTGAATATTCAGGACTGATTTCCTTTAGGATGGACTGGTTGGATCTCCTTGCTGTCCAAAGGACTCTCAAGATTCTTCTCCAACACCACAGTTAAAAAGCATCAATTCTTTGGTGCTCAGCTTTCTTTATGGTCCAACTTTCACATCCATACATGACTACTGGAAAAACCATAGCCTTGACTAAAGTGAAGTGAAGTCGCTTAGTCATGTCTGACTCTTTGCAACCCCATGGACTATAGCCCACCAGGCTCCTCAATCCATGGAATTCTCCAGACAAGAATACTGGAGTGGGTTGCTATTTCTTTCTCCAGGGAATCTTTCCGACCCAGGGATCGAACCCGAGTCTCCTGCATTATAGGCAGATGCTTTACCATCTGAGCTACCAGGGAAACCCATAGCCTTGACTAGATGGACCTTTGTCAGGAAAGTCATGTCTCTGCTTTTTAACATGCTGTCTAGGGTTGTAGACTGTATCCATTAAATGGTAGCTCTTGGGAGCTGTATTTTCCAACTAGAAATAAATATTAAAATGCTGTGTTAATAATGTACCATTATCTTAAAAAAGTAAAAATATAAGTAACAGAAGAAACTCTATCTTGAAATGACTTTTGTATATACAGCAAATTTTTTTTCTGACTAATAAAAAATGACTACTTTTAGTTAGAAATTAATAGACCCTGAGCTACACTTTAATAAAATAATAAAGTAAAATAAAATAAAATAATTTTTACTTGGAATTTATTTTTCCTTTGTGGAAATGGTGTGTTTACAGTTACACGAGTTCACAACAGTTTAGATATTTACCTTTATACCTACATGAAGCATCCTCTATTTAGATAGGAGAAGGTATAATTTAATAAAAGGGACTTTGTTCTGGTATTTGTAAGACCTGACCTTCCATCTCATTTACAGTCTTATTCTAACTTTCATAAGATAATTAACCTCTTTGATCTGTGAAGTAAATATATCATGTTATAAATAGAAATATTATGCTTGATCCAAAATAACAGCTGACCTATGAAAACTGTATTTCTATTTCATATGAAAATCTAGGACATATAAGAAGAATTAGAAGGCAATATGTTTTGATCTCCCAAATGTACCGTATGCTATTCATTTTGATATGAATAACAAAACTTTTTGTAGTTTCAAGCAAAGCCTTTTGGGATCTATTCTATGATGCTTATGTAAAATATCTTGCAGATGCTTTATTCCTTTAACATTTACAAAATTTGTATTTCATTCTCATGAGTCTTCTGTTTTGTTTAAGGCCGGATAGGGTAAATGTTGGTGCATCTAATTAGCATCAAAAAATACCAAGTTGATCAGATAGTAATTCAAAAGCAAATACACATGGTCTTGTTATAGAGGTACCTCGATTTTACTTTAATGCTCAGTAGATGAAAAACATGTTCCACGTGTTCAGATTGGCTTTCTTAACTCTGTTTCAAATTATATAGTTCTTTTATTTTTAATTATTCCTACATTTAATAAATGTATTTCACATATTTTTAGTAGCTTTCACTTAATTTGGAAGTATGCTCTGGTTTCTCTTCTCTATTCTAAATGTTCTAAATATCTATTCTAAATATTGTAAATATTTCTAGTAAAGAATATTTCATTATTGAAGTGCTTGAAATACATGTAACTATTAGCAGCTATGTAGTTTCATTATATCAAGTTCAGTAATATCAGCTTGATAACAGAACAACAATAAAACAATATTATTAAGTAAATATCAATGTTGTAGAACCACATTCTCTTTATATTTTGGGTCCTGTGTGCTCTGACATTGGGAAAAACGAAGTATTTCTAATTTCGCATGTCACCAAGAAGCAATATCTTTAAGAAACCAAGTTAAAACACATTACTTTATTGTAAAATCAGTAATGTATTTTAGCTTTAAAACCAGTTCTTTTCACGTATGCCTGTACATATATCTTGATGAAAAGTAGAAACCTGAACTTTTGAGTGGCACTGTTGTTTTACAGAATGATAAAGAATCACAAAGTCCTAAAATTCTGAATTTGAATACAAGTTTGTCAATTAACAGCTACATAAATTTAAGGTATCACTTAGTAGCTTGAAGTCTCAGTGACCTCACTGAACAAAAGCAGGTCATATCTACTTTGATGAATTTTTAGTATGCTTCACTTTCAAAATTTAGATAAAATGGCTGATATATCACTTAGCAAATAATAAGTATTCAATATTATTAGACACAGTGATAACATATTTTACTTGTTCACACTCCAGTTTTGTTGAAAAATCAATAAATAATATACAAAAAGTGTGGAAAGAAATGAAAAATATTTTTGTCATTCTAACAGCACTGTTAGCATATGTTTCTGTTTTTCCCTCTGTATATTATGCTTAGTTGTAAATATGGTATAATACAATTTATAGACTTTTACATTTTAATTTGTATCAGGGACATTTATCCATGCTTAGACATAGCTGTATTTTTCATAGTTTCATAGAAATTTTTCAGGTGTCGAGATGAAAATTCCACTTCTATAATTTGAAAAGAGAGTGATTTGTTTACAAGTGTTTGACACCACTCACCTCAGAAACACAAGTGTACCCCCCACACACACACAAATAAAAATGACCAAAGGGATATAAAAAATAATATTGAAGATATCCATCAGAAGAAGCCTGAATATGGTACCATGCAACATAAATTCCTTTTAGACATACTGAAAATATACTCATTACCAAGGTAGCTGTAATACATTAAGAACTAATATGGAAACGCAATAAAAACTGCAATTCTCTAATTTAGAGGGTCAAGGGTTATAGAAGAAGCTAGAACACTGGGCAGGACTATCTCATTTGGAAATGCTGTTAATGTGATGGAGCCATAGGTTTCAAAAGGGACCTACTGCTTGACTATCTATGCCCACTTATAGACACATTGGACAGAAAGCACCTGTTGATACCAGAAAGGCACCTTGATCTTAATTGCTTCTAATACTCTGGACTTGAACTACTAGAGCAGTTGGCTGATGTGGTAGTAGTATTCCATGGAGTGGCAGGATCATGACATGCTGTTACACATCTCTACAAAGTCACAGAGTGAAACATCCCAGTTTTGAGACTAGATATAATCATATCTTGTATCTACTCAAACAGAAAAATGAATTACAAGTACTGTCTTTAGAATAGTAAATTCAACAAACACAGAAAAGCAATCAAGCAGAAAGTTCCAGTGAATCATTTCTCATATCAATTGATATGCTGAATCACAGAAATGGTAATCACATAATTTAGTGTTTCAGCTAAAAATATGAGAATTTATTTGTTCAGCACAAATTAATAATGAAAAAAGTAATAAAATCCATGATTAATTTATGCATAAATATCTGGTGAAGAGAAACTTCTCTATTCATTGATAAGTATAAGGAAATATGAAATAAAATATAAACTATAAAAATATGAAATAAACAGATTAAACGAACTCTATTTTGACGCTTGACTGTGTTACATAGGTTCAAATAACATAATCACATTATCGCAGTTTAATTAGAGAATATGGGATTGTTAAATTCTAGATTTATCCAATAATTTTAGTAATTCAATTGACATAATTTCTTAACAATTTAGAAGATTTAAAGTAAGTATGTGTGTAAATACATAGCTGTTCATCATATATTTATATTTAATCAGGGTTCCCAGAAGTTCTATGAAACCAAGGGATATCTCAGATAACTTTTATATACATTATATGTTTAAATATACTCATAAACAATGATTCATCTATTAAAAATAATTTGAGCAACTAAAACATAGTTCAGGGCAGCTCCTTAGTTTTCAAGGCTATGAGACCAAAAGTACAGAGGAAAATTTTTCCTTAAAAAAAATAATTTAACTGGAATTCATAAAGGAGATATTCCTAGAAGATGGTGCATATCACATGTTTCCATAATATATATACCTGAATGATAGAAACTGTATTTAGTTTCTTAGGGTTGTCATATCAATGTACTACTAACTGGTGGCTTAAAAAAACAAGATAAATTTATTATCATGCTGTTTTGGATACTAGACAGCTAAAATCAGTATCAGCTTGGCTGATTCCTTCTAAGGGTTCTGAGTGATCAAAGAGAATGTTCTATTTAACTGTACACAATGAATATGGGAATTTAAATTACAAAAGTGACTTCAATTTGGGCACTGTATAACAAAAGCCTATCATGTAAAAATGCATGCTACTTACATATGCATTTATTAGAATGAAGATTGTTAACCTGTCTTCATTAAATAAATTACCAGGCTATAACAACTAACATTTTTGTTGATTTTTATCAGAGTTGTTGATTTTAAACCCACTTAATAAAACATTTTTATTGTAATAATGTGGACTGAGTTTGACATTGAGTATCTTTGTCTTAGGAAATTCAAAAAGATTTATTTCTATAATTTCCTATATGTGGATAAATACCACTTCTTATAGGAAGTAGCTTTTAACTAACTGCCTTATAAGTCTTTTTGAAAAGTTTTAAAGACCACATTTTACAGAAATCTTTTATTTTATTATATTTTAAATAATTGAAATTCAAACATAATTATCTTTTTTTATTTTTTATTATTTATTATTATTATTATTGTTTTTGCCATACATTGTCATGATATCACCATGGGTTTACATATGCTTCCCCTCCGGGTCCCCCCTCCCTCCTCCCTCCCCCCCGGGAAATCTCGCTGCACCAGTCCCGAGCATCAATCCTGGGCTGGCGATTGATTAGACACATGACAATTAACATGCTTCAATGCCCTTCTCCCATCTCATCCCACCCTTACCCTCATCCACAAAGGCCACAAGTCTATTCTATACATCTGCGTTCCTTTTGTTGTCTCCCATGTTGGGTTCTCATTACTATCTTTTAACTAGATAAATTTAGAGACGCTTCATATGGAAAGTTAAAAAGTTATACTTTAGTAAAGAAAAGGCTTACTAAATATCTACTTGAACTTATTGATTATATATTATTGTTTAGTATACTTGATAAGTTTGTTGACAAAATTCCAAACCTTAATGGCCATTAAAAGTAATGGCTGAGCTATTAAAATCTCTATTAGAGTAATTTGGTCTAAAAAGCATTGTACTGGAGTTCATAACTGAATGAACCACAAAATTATTGAGAGCATTTGTCAATTACCAAAATGGAGCAATATTAGTAAACATTTAAAAAATGAGTATGCCTCTCAACTACATGGCATCTAAGGGATACAAATCAATAGAAAGTAAAGGAAGCAAATCAAACAACATTTCTGCTCATCAAGACCTTTAACCTTTCTCTGTTGACAAATTCATAATCACATTGGTTCTCAGAGCCAGTTAATTTATTGATTACATGTGAGGCACATCTCTCCTTCATCACTAAGGAAATAGAGAATCACATTTTAATGGAGTTGTAAATAGTTTTCTAAGAGATAGCACCATAAGTTCAGCATATTTTTGATACTAATTTATTTTATGTTGAATGTGCTTTAGTTTCTCTTATAGTTATTGGACAGTTTCAGGTTCCTCCTCTTTTTTTTTGATAATTATGATAAACTAGCCATTGTTTGAAACACATCCATTTTGTTATACTTGAATATTTTATCACTGTAGAGTTATGTATAGCTTTAATGTTTATCACTCTCTTCTGTATATTCAGCTTTTTCATCATTTTTGTTTCTGTGCATTCCTATTTCCTATAATTAATAACAATGAACACATTACAATTTTATTCTTTTTTTTTGGAAAGGCAGTACTAGATTTATCAGTTCTTATTCTTTTCAAATTCATTAATTTCTGCCTTTGTTCATATTTACTTGTTTTTCTGCTTTCTTTTGCATCGCTATAATTTTTGGCATTATATGTACTAAATGGTTATTCTTTATTTTTTGGATTAATATTCAAAATATTTAAATGCTGTAGTGTGTCTAATTATCCATTTGGCCATAACCAGTTTCAAAGAGACATGTATAATGAATCTACTTGGGGCAGTGTTCTAGTTTAGGAAACATGGTTTCCTGTTGTAAAGGTGAATGATAGACAACACTGATTACTTATTCTGGTTTAAGCATTTAAGTCGTTATATATATAGACAATTAAGGTATTCCCATGAGGAAAGTTCTATTCCATATTTATTTTATTGATGATCTAATTAACACCTAGACTTCCTGATATCTTGCTCAAGATCTTAATTTATGAAACAGCAAAACCAAAAACTCGATGTGACAGTCTCACCTGTCAACTGGGCTGGACTATGGTCACCAATTAAACACTAAATGTTGCTCTGCAGGTATTTTGTAGATGCGATTATTTGGAATCAGTTGACTTAATTAAAAGGAGTTTACCCTCAATAAAATCGGTGGATTTAATTCAGTCAGTTGAAGGCCTTAAAGACAAAAATTGAGTTTTCAAAAAGAAGAAATTCTGCCTCAAAACTGTAACAGAAATCTTGCCTAAGTATCTTGCCTGCTGGCCTGCCCTATAAACTTAGCAGCCCCCAATACTGCATGAGCCACTTTGTTAAATCAAGCTCTTTCTCTCTGTTCAACCCTTCTTCCTTCCCTCCCTCTCTCTCTTTCTTTCTCAGTGAATCACACTTCTTAGTTATTTACCCAACACATAGACACAAACTGATGTCAATATTTCTTTCAAAACTACTATGATTCCTATCTGTCATCCCATGAATTTTGAAAGAGGCTTTGCTTCTTTTTATGCTTATTATTTGTTGATTTATGAGGTTTTTTAAATCTTATTAGGGTTCCATAAGTATCACTGAATCCTATATTTACAAAGAGATCTGAGTCTTGTCATGGCATCCTCATATTTGACTGTGACCTCTGCACTTAATATTGGTTTACTTCCAGTTCATGGTTTTTGATATATGCTCATTCTCTCCATGAACTATGAAAAGAGATAACAGATATTCCACTCTTCCTCAGTCTATAGGATACCACCAGACTGGCCTGATATTCCTATAAATCCTAGTGGAAAACAAAAACAAAACAAAACCCCCAGAAAACCAGGAAAAAAAGTGGAATACATGATGCACATTATTAAAACTATGTGCATATTTCAGTTTGTTTTTTGACTGGCCTCCCTGGGGAACTTAACATATCTAACCATTCTTGCTTTATTGAAACTTTCCTCTTTTGATATCATATAACAGTCAGGCCGTATGTGTTAGTTCTTTTAAGGACTTTCCTTAGTTTATCTCTGAAATATTCATGTGCTTTTTCTCTACCAGGACAATTTCCTATATACACATAGCTTCAAATAGGTTACTTATACACTAATATCTCCAAACAACTGTATAACCTGTACAACTGTACAATTCAGTCATGCCAGTCATTTTCAAGTGGTCCAGAGTCACTTAAAGTTATTTAAAAGATTAAATGGTTACCCCTCCCACCCCAGTCTATTCCAGTCATGCTCTCTCTCTCATGATCCATAGTCTCAGGGACTCTATTATCCAGCCAGTTGAAAACCAGAAATCTAGGAGGAAAAGTGTGCTTAAGATAAATGTTCAATGATGCTACCAACTTCCATTGTCTTCTATCTCCATTATTGTGACTAAATTACTTTATTTGTATATATTGTGTGTTTACTAGGTTTCAAACCTTGTGAAGACAAAAATGATGCATTTAACCTTTATGTAGCCACAGGAATTCAGTGATAAAAATGTGGAAAATATATGAAATAATAAATTAAAAGAATATCTATGTAGGCATATCTATTCTCATAGATTTTATCATTCTTATTGAACATTGCCATACACTGTAACTGAAATACACTTGAGAAAGTTATCATGCATTGCATTTGAGACATGTGCATAAAGTTTTGCTAGTCAAATGAGTCCAAAGCATATATTTCTAATGCCACATGACCAAGTGTCCAATTGGGGGAAAATATACAAGCAGAGAAGTAGTAGAGACAAGTCAATGTCTCATTATTTCCAGCTAGGCATAACTTGAGCTGGCTCGTAAAGGGAGCCAGGCTTACTATTTTTGGCTAATCCTCATTCCCATCCCCAGTAAGGCTCTATACATCTATCTACAAGAAAGGGAACAGAGAGCTGTGTGTATGATGTTATGATGAAAATGCCTCGCTATGGAGTGCTTTGCTAGAGGAGGGGAGCCTCTGAAGCCTGGTGGCTGGTGTCACTCTGTTTATCTAACTAGGACCTTCTGAATCAATTCTCTGTTCAGCTGCCAGAGAAAGAAAATGAACCAATGAGATTGTCCAAATTTGTTGCCTATCAGTATTGAAGTGGAACATTCATTGCCAAAGGCAGTATGACATAGTGGGATAACATTGTGATTTTATGATTTTTAAAATCAGACAAACATTTGTTGGAATCTCAGATGTGCCCTTCATGAGCTGGGTTCTTTAAACTCTTTTAATAAAAAGGAGTTTTTAAAGCTGAGTTTCTAATATAGACCATTACTGTTATTGGGTACATTAAAGAAAGTACATATTAGTTCAATGATTATACTACTTCTGTACTAATTTATGTACCACCTAACCAGTTTACTAAATAACATACATAGAATGTCTATATCCAATAGAAGATAGGCTTCCCTGTGGCTTAGCAGCAAAGAATCCACTTGTGATGTAGGAAATCGCCTGCCAGTGCAGGAGACTTGTGTTAGATCCCTGGGTCAGGAAGATCTTCTGGAGAAGGAAATAGCAAACCACTCCAATACACTTGCCTGGGAAATTTCATGGACAAAAGAGCCTGGTGGGCTATAGGCCATGAAGTCACAAAAGAGTTGGACATGACTTAGCCACTAAACCATCACCACCTATTTCTTGGTGATGGTAATAATGGTAAAAATCCAGTAATAAATAACTTTCAAGACCCTCATCTCACTTTAAAATTTACATTAAAAAATTAACTCTCCATGGTCTCTTAAAGCTACAGAAAGACAGGCTTTTATTTATTTTATTTATTAATTCATTTCATGATAAATAAAAGTCAACAGAAACCAATTTTTTTAATTTATGGAAATTAAATGATAACAGAAACCAAAGATTCCATAAGCATTCATTTCACTTATTATTTAGAAATTGGATCTGAGAAATGCAAATCAAAACCACAATGAGGTACCACTTTACACCAGTCAGAATGGCTGCCATCCAAAAGCCTACAAGCAATAAATGCTGGAGAGGATGTGGAGAAAAGGGAACCCTCTTACACTGTTGGTGGGAATGCAAACTAGTACAGCCACTATGGAGAACAGTGTGGAGAGTCCTTAAAAAACTGGAAACAGAACTGCCATATGACCCAGCAATCCCACTGCTGGGCATACACACCGAGGAAATCAGAATTGAAAGAGACACATGTATGTATGCCAGTGTTCATCACCGCATTGTTTACAATAGCCAGGACACGGAAGCAACCTAGAAGTCCATCAGCAGACGAATGGATAAGAAAGCTGTGGTACATATACACAATGGAATATTACTCAGCCATTAAAAATACATTTGAATCAGTTCTACTGAGGTGGACAAAACTGGAGCCTATTATACAGAGTGAAGTAAGCCAGAAGGAAAAACAACAATACAGTATACTAATGCATATATATGGAATTTAGAAAGATGGAAACAATAACCCTGTATGCGAGACAGCAAAAGAGACACAGATGTATAGAACAGTCTTTTAGACTCTATGGGAGAGGGCAAGGGTAGGATGATATGTGAGAACGACATTGAAACATGTAAATTATCATATGTGAAATGAATCACCAGCCCAGATTTGATGCATAATACAGGGTGCTCAGGGCTGGTGCACCAGGATGACCCAGAGAGATGGAATCGGGAGGGAGGTAGGAGGGGGGTTCTGGAAGGGGAACACATGTATACCCATGGCAGATTCATGTCAATGTATGACAAAATCAACATGATTATGTAAAGAAAAAATAAAATAAAGAAATTGGATCTACATAGATTTTTGACATTGCCTTTTTAATATGCTAGAAAGTTATTAATATTTAGCTTATCTTCTTATAATGCACATCTTTTCATATATAAGACCACTTTAGCTCCCAGAGGAAGCAAATGAATAAAAAATTAGTTGGTAAACTCCTCTAATTTGGAGACTAGAAGGGCAGATAATTGCAATTTTGGAGGTTCTTATTCTAGTTATAAATAAAATTGACAAATGAATGACATTTCTGATCACTTTATTACTAAACAGAGGTCTGAAACCCATGATTAGTTTAGCATTTACTTTATTTACTTAAAGGAAAAAACTTAGAGAGAGTGAAATTGATATTTAGATATGAACAAATTTAATGTAATAGTCTCTTGAAGAGAATAAGATTATGAAGAAATAGTGTCAACTTATCCAACCAAGTACAAAATATAAGAATTTTCTTTCTTTTTTTAATATTTATAAAAATGCTTGTGCAAACATTACTGAAGGGCAATATACCATCACAGCCAAAATTATCTGATGATCGACACAAGATAAAAACTGTCACCATAATGAACTGTGATTGTTAAGATCTTCAAGGCATTCAGATGTAATTAAAGAAATAGACTAGGGAGAAAAACACATTATAATGGTAATTTGGAAAAAACATGCAGAAGTATTTTTCTCCCTCATATTTTTCCCTAATTCATTTTATGATGTATAAGCATTAAGGAAAAAGTAATATGCTACACAATAAATAACCTTCATGTTAAACAACTTTCATATTAAAAGTTAGCATTTTAAAGGTCACAACAAATATAGGGTGGATGATATATTATAAAAGTATTTACAAAGTATCTTTCTACAAAGTATTATGATGAAAATCATATTCAAGTATGCCCAGGCATTTAATCTCTTTAGTTCACTAAAATTTAAATTTAAAATATGGATTCAGTTCAGTTCAGTCACTCAGTCATGTCCGAATCTTTGCAATCCCATGGACTGCAGCATACCAGGCTTCCCTGTCCATCAACAACTCCCAAAATTTACTCTAACTTAATCCATTGCCTAGGTGATGGCATCCAACCATCTTATTCTCTGTCGTCCCCTTCTCCTCCCACCTTCAATCATTCCCAGCATCAGGGTCTTTTCAAATAAGTCAGTTCTTCACATCAGGTAGCCAACTTATTGGTGGTGGAGTTTCAGCTTCAGCATCAGTCCTTCCAGTGAACATTCAGGATTGATTTCCTTTAGATTGGACAGTCTCTTTGCTGTCCAAGGGACTCTCAAGAGTCTTCTCCAATATCACAGTTCAAAAGCATCAATTCTTCAGCGCTCAGCTTTCTTTATAGTCCAACTTTCATATCCATACATGACTACTGGAAAAACCATTGCCTTGATTAGATGGACCTACTTCGATAAAGTAATGTCTCTGCTTTTTAATATGCTGTTTCAGTTGGTCATAATTTTTCTTTCAAGGAGCAAGTGTCTTTTAATTCGTGGCTGCAGTCACCATCTGCAGTGATTTTGGAGCCCGCCCTAAGTAAACTCTTGCACTGTTTCCATCATTTCCCCATCTATTTGCCATGAAGTGACGGGACTGGATGCCATGATCTTGATTTTCTGAATGTTGAATTGTAAGCCAACTTTTTCACTCTCCTCTTTCACTTTCATCCAGAGGCTTTTTAGTTCCTATTCACTTTCTGACATAAGGGTGGTGTCATCTCCATATCTGAGGTTATTGATATTTCTCCCAGCAATCTTGATTTCAGCTTGTGCTTCATCCATCCTGGCATTTCACATGATGTACTCTGCATATAAGTTAAATAAGCAGGGTGACAATATACAGCCTTGACGTACTCCTTTTCTGATTTGGAACCAGTCTGTCATTCCATGTCCAGTTCTAATTGTTGATATGTATACATATTTCTCAGGAGGCAGGTCAGGTGGTCCGATATTCCCATCTCTTGAAGAATTTTCCAAAGTTTGTTGTGATCCACACAATCAAAGGCTTTGGTATAGTCAATAAAGCAGAAGTAGATGTTTTTCTGGAACTCTCTTGCTTTTTCAATGATCCAACAGATGTTGGAAATTTGATCTCTGGTTCCTGATTATGTTAATTAGGTTTAATTGGAATCTGGGAACCAGAGATCAATAATATTAAACCTCATTAAAATAATACTGATTAATCAAGTATATATTATTCAATGTAAATTTTTGTGCCTTGTTGATGTAAGGGACTACACCTTAGTTTTTAATGTCAGTTTGGGAAAGGAAAAACTGCAGTATATTTAAAAAATAACTGTAGAGTAATGCAGCAAAAAATAAAAGGCAAGTAAAAATTACACACCCAGCCTTAAATTTTAAACCTAATGATTAGTTTTTCAATTCTATAAACTACTCTAAAAATATTTTTATCTGCCTTCATTTGATTTCAACTTTATAATATAGAAATAAAGTGGCACAATTAACAAGCTTATTTACTGTTTTTACAAAAGGATTTATTTAATTATAATAATAAGTTTCTGGTCTAAAACCTCCCCCCCCAATTTTTGTTACATCAAATTATACTTTTTAACTGCATAAACATTCCAATATTTATTTGTCTTTTTAATCTTAGTCTATCTTTCCTTATTGCTTATGATTTTAATTTTAGAATTTGAACCTAGAATTTCTTAGTAAAATAATTTTTCTCCATAAAACACTGTATGTTCTGACTTAGTGTTGTTATACTGATCTAATTATCTATAAATAATGCAACAACTTTTTTTGTATCATTACTAGTTCTTACTCTTCATCACCATTTCTGTTTTTTTAGGCAAGGAATTTAAGGATTCTTTTGTGTGCTTGCCCATGTATCTTTAAAGACAAAATGATTCAAATCTGTTTTTCATCTGATTGAAGTTATGTTAATTTTTCTTCCACCTTTTTAAATTTATGAAGTTCGGCTAATTTGTACTATTTCTATATCTGTATACTAATATGCCATTTTGTCTTAATAAAACTGATATTATTTTGTTTGTCACAAAAGTACATTGGTTTTTTAAAAAAATAGCTTTACTGATCATCTATAAATGTGTTCACAGATCAAAATTCTATCATAAATAATATTTACCATTTTCTTAAAAATACTGAAGATATTTTAATTCCTTGAAAATAATTCTCCTTTGCCCTTATTGTCTACCTTAGAGAATATTTTGTGTGTTTACTCTGAAAATTTACATTTTAGAAGTTTTCTTGATTGAACCCTAAGGGAATGCTTTTCTCTGCAATTACCCTTGTTTATCATCCCTGTGATTTTACTTAACACATTATCTGACAACAAGAAAAGATCCATGACCTTAATCTTGCTGATCCTCCTATATCCATTAGGTAAATGCCTAATTTAACAAATGAGTTTTCTGCTTTGCCCTAAAACCAGAAAACTCATTTTTCCTAAAGCTAATCAATGAGCAAGCTTAGAGAATCAGATTTCTTTTCTTTCTTTTTTTTCTTTTTTAAGGAGAAAAAGTATGGCAACAGAAAAGTAAAACCATTACTTAAGGGTAGTTTTTAAACATGAAACATGTTAAAGTTATGAATCTAGACTGTATAAATATTCTGATTGATACTAGAGCATCAGCATATCAGCATCTGCAGTTGGAGAACCTCCATTTATTACCTTATTTTTGTTATTTGAAGGTTGGCAAACCAGTGGATAATACAATAGTATTACTACAATTCCAATAGCCAACAATAATGTCTAAGTATTACACATTTTCATAAATATTTGTTAAATCAATATTACATAGCTTCACTTTGATAGTACCTGTATGATATATACTTAATAAAAACTTTCTTGTTCTTACCCATTAAGAAATGTTGCTTTGTTTATATCCACAGTGAGAATCACTTTTCAATTTGGTTCCATGTTCTGTAAACAAGCAGTGACTATATTAGTTTACATATAAAATAATTTTCCAGAGATTTAAATAGTAACAGCAATAAATTACTGAAATACTGTAAAAGACCTCATGTTGACTATCACACAGGAAGGTGGTCAAGCCATGATTCACTTCTCTTGAAATTAGTTTTGCTATATATTGTAAATATATATAAATTACTATTAAATAAGCAGAATCATAATTTCATTCAATAATTAAGAACAAATTTTCTTGAACTAGAAATTCATAGACTAAAATGGCATTATCTAATAATTTATTTGTATCTTCTCAATTTATGCATGTCTTCAATATTCTCTAGATAATCATTTTGAATCCTCATTCTTTTCACCAAGCCCTTCCCTGTGTTCACTAGGCATTTCTGGTTGCTCAGATAATAAAGGATGAAGGGATGTTTATTTTACTGATACACATTTTAAATAGGAAAACAAGAAGTTCTTTGACAAGACTAAACTTCACTAACTATTAAAAGTAGCCAGAAATCACACCTACTTGGAAGTGGTGTGTGTGCACCATCATGTCTGAGAGGAGACACTAATATAATATACACTGGGTCATATGGAGATTGGAACTGGAAATTTACTCATGATTCAAAACTGCTCTATAAAATAGTATTTTAACTGCAGTTGTTGTTGTTTACTTGCTAAGTAATATCCAACTGTTTTGTGTCCCCATGGACTATAGCCCACCAGATCCTCTCAGGCAAGAAATGGCGTGGGTTGCCATTTACTTCTAGGGGATCTTCTTGACATAGGGATTGAATCTGTGTCTGCTGCACTGCCAGGCGGATTCTTTAGCAGTGAGCCACCGGGGAAGCCCATCTCCCTAGTAAATGAAATAGATTTAAGAATAATAAACATAATAAACTAACAATCACAACAACTAATTCTTGGATTTCTACTGAAGACCTCATCTTTATGAAACTTTCTATTTGCATTCCCATGCCCTGTGTGTGCATGCTCAGTCCATGTCCGGCTCTTTACGACCCCATATAGCCTGTCAGGCTCCTCTGTCCATGGAATTTTCCAGGAAAGAATACTGAAGTGGGAGCCATTTCCTATTCCAAGCGATCTTCCCGAACCAGGGATCAAACCCATGACTCTTGCATTTCCCACATTGGCAAGCTGATTCTTTACAACTGTGCCACCTGGGAAGTCCCTTACAAGCCCCACACCATATCAAAACAACAGCAACTAAAACATCAAGAGCAACTCACTTTCTTTCGAATTTCATGTTGACACTTGGGAAGAAACAGAGCTCTTTCTTTTTTTTTTTTTATTATTGTTTTTGCCATACATTGTCATGATATCACCATGGGTTTACATATGCTTCCCCTCCGGGTCCCCCCTCCCTCCTCCCTCCCCCCCGGGAAATCTCGCTGCACCAGTCCCGAGCATCAATCCTGGGCTGGCGATTGATTAGACACATGACAATTAACATGCTTCTCATTGAAGTTTTTTCTTATCTTTGTTTGGCAAGGATTTTTCAGTACAGCACAAATAAGTCATTTGCTACCCTATGGATTGCCTGGTAGGTCACTTCTGATAATCTACTCCGAGTACATGAAAGGGCCATGAAGTTGAGAAAATCTCAGAAAGGACTTACTACTCATAGAATGGACTTACAATAAGTTTTAAAGCAGTGTTTGCTTCCTACCAGCACCCAGGCTTTTTAATGTTTGCTACGCTTTATCTCTGTGAATGGTAATTTCATTCACATTCAGGTTTTCACCTAACAATTGTGAAAATATGATTTCTAAAACTATTATCCTGATCTCTTTAAAACAATTCTCCTTTATGTATTCCAAAAGTCTGGGTTTTAAGTGCTCACATAATATACTATTTATAAGTATTCTGAAAGTTTAATTTTTTTCTACTCATCTCTTTACACTTATTTCTCTCAACAGACTGCTTTTTGAAGAGAGTCAATATTTAGGCTGTGTATATTTGTATATATTGGTTTGACCAAAAAGTTCATTGGCTCAAACAAACTTTTTGGCCAACCCAGTGCAATACTTAGCCTAAGTTTGGTATATAGGCAGTTGCTATTTAAATCTTTGGCAAATAAATTAAAATTTATGAATTAACTTTTATTATGGAATTTCCCAGCAAGAACACTGGAGTGGGTTGCTATTTCCTACTCCAGAGGATCTAGCCTATACCAGGGATTGAACCTAAGTCTCTTGCCTCTCCTGCATCGGCAGGTGGATTTGTTACCATTGGTGCCACCTAGCACATTGGTTTAACTTTTTTTTATGAACTAACTCTTAAGATTTTGTGCCTAAAGATAAGGCATAATTAGTACATCACCTGGATCAAAGAAATCACCAGAAGTTAGCAAATATTCAGCTTTGTTCTAAATAAATTTATCAGAACCTACTAGGAAAAAAAATCTAATTCATATGATGAAGAAAACACTTTGAGGATAGGAAATAAATTGGGAATATGCATGATAGGGTAAAGAAATTTAAAAATGAAGTATGAAAAAGAGATCAGTAAATAGACATATGAGATTTGTTACTTTAACTATGCTGTCAATTATGCACTATTTTAATCACAGTATACCTTAAGGGTCATTTGTGAACTTTAAAATGACATCTGATTCAACAAATACCACTGGAAAAAAACTTTTGAGAGCCAAAACATTTGAGGGAAAGAGTACAACGAAGAGAAACCTCTAAATCCACGAAAGTAACACTGTCAACTGAGGGACAAATGACCAAAACTTAGAAAACTCAAACATGAATTGAATAAAAGTGTCATTGTCATTGTATAAACAGTGGTTGAATAAAACTCACTGGAAAATAGCATCAACAGCAATACTAAACTTTATGTGACTAGAGTTTTATATAATTTTAAGAACTGCTACAACAATAATTAGATTTCCAGGAAATGTTACCAACCTTAATTTTAAGACATATCAATATTCAATATTAAATGTTAAGCCTGCTTTGTAATATACCAGATAATTGTAATGACATTTATCTTTGCATAGAATGTCTTCAATAAACTCATTGCTTATGTCTATATTACGCATTATTTTTGTTTGTGTTTTTACCCAAACTAGTTTGTTGTATAATTTTATTACTAAAGAAAATAAGGATAATATGTATTTTAATGTATTCCAGTTATTTTAAACTCAAAAGTTAAATGCTTGTTTAATTTATGCTTTAGTGACTCAGTTAACCTAGAAGTTGACGGATTGAATGTGACTAGTTGCAAAAATCAACGTATATAAATCCCTTTTTCAAATAGTGCCAGACTAGTCTCCCTCTTGGAAACCCATCTCACTCTGAAACTCATTACCTTTATCTTTCTTCACAAAGGATTGTAGAATGCAGCAGATTGTGAATTGAATTAAAAAAGCTTTGATTAGATTTGGTATTTATCATTTAATTGAGTGTTGGTCAATCAGTTGTGTCCAACTCTGCAGTCCCAAGTACCATGGCCCACCAGGTTCCTCTGTCCATGTAATTCTGCTGGGAGCCGTCAGGATGCCCCCTTGCTTGGATGTAAAGGTCACGAGACTAAGAAAGAAATTGCAAAGCTGACTTTCTTTATCGGGGCATCCAGGGCTAGGCCCCCCTTGGTATTTTTCTTGGGAGTTCTGTCCATGCTCGGAACATTGGCTCATCTCAGTAGGTCAGTCACAGTTGGAAAGAATTTGTCCTGCGATAATCCCCTCAGACCAGAGGATCCAGGAAGGTGGATCACCTTCCCCAGGGGCTAAGGAGGAATGAAAGGGACATTTAAATAGATTACTACTCCTCCTACTAATTACTGGGGAGTTTACCAAGAGTTCTCTGGGGGTCATGGCAAGGCCACCACCAAAAAGGCTGGTACTTGGGTCACCTTTCCACCTCCCACTCCCCTGACCACTCCACAGAGGAGGCTCTCTTCCTTGATAAAATCAGGCTCGATTGAGACTTAGGAATGCTCATAATTGTGACCAGCATAGCTGGAGATATTGATTGCTTTAGGATAATGTAGA
The DNA here is from genome assembly GCA_007570785.1 of Antilocapra americana. NCBI lineage: Eukaryota > Metazoa > Chordata > Mammalia > Artiodactyla > Antilocapridae > Antilocapra > Antilocapra americana. Next base: position 8,623,268 of record ML663008.1, on the reverse strand, counting down.
CATAGGAATTCATTATAGTAGTTATAAGGTTAATAGGGTTTTATTGCTGAAGCAGTGCTGTTTGACTGTCTCTTAGTCCTCTTTCCTCCTCCTAAATTGTCTCTTAGTCCTCTTCCTAAACTGTCTTAGTCCTCTTTCTTCTTTCTAAACTGTCTCTTTGTCCTCTTTCCTCTTTCCTTGTAAGAACTGAAGTAGGTTACTAGAATAAACAGTCTCAAGCTTTAGCCCTTCCCTCTAGCTTCTACATAGTTGTACCTGATAAGAGAAATGTAACCTTTCTACTTAGGTTGATGTACTTATCATGATTGAATGAAGTATACTGAAGACATTCAAATGGTAAATATACTATTGTTAAATCTAATTACATAAAAATCTGACTTCTGCAAAGGGAATGTTTCATGATAGATTGGGGAATGAGCTCAATGATAAGGTTGCTATGGAAGGTAGAAAACAAAAAATTGTATAGAATGATAGGTGATGTAATGATGTAACGGGGATGTCTTTTGGCTATAAAACTGTAAGCCAACAACAATATAAGAGAGACTTCTCCATCTCCTTTTGGAGAGACTTCTCCATCATCCCACAAACTAACAGCAATAAAGAGAGACTGCTCCATCACCACACATCGACTCAGCTCAGTTCTTCTTCCGCCGACGCCACTCATCCCTCAAGACCCCCGACCCCGCCGAGGCTGGACCCCGGCAGAATTCTCCAGGCAAGAATACTGCAGTGGGTAGCCATTCCCTTCTTCAGGTGATCTTCCCAACCCAGCGATTGAACCTGGGTCTCCTGCATTGCAGACAGATTGTTTACCATCTGACCCACCAGAGAAATCCATTATTTCATTAACTCAGGAAATATATAAAGAAATATCCATTTTCTTTGGTTATTAATAAGGATTTATCAATCATAAAATGTGAATATATTTCTATATACACATATTTAAGCAATTATACATGTATATAATTATCTTTGTTAAATATGTGACAGTATATGAAATAAAATTTAACATAGCTTATATAAATTGTTTACTTCTCTAAAGTACTTGAGGTTCTAATAAACTATCAGATTCACACTCTTTCTACACTGATTGCCCACATATTTTGTGCTCTATATTTTAGTGCTTTAATTTTTAAAGAATGAGTGAAATTTCAGAACTATTTTTAGTCTTTAAATTTGAGCAACCTTAAAAATAATAAAAGAAATTTACATATAAAATACTTTTGATTACTTTGAATTTTTCCTGTGCTCTTTGGAGAGCACAGTTCTCACAAATCATTACTTTAAAAGTTCATGTTCACAATAGTGTTACCACAATGCCACTTCCTGGCAATTCATCAAAAACTATACAGGTATAAAAGGTATGGGATCACATAACTCCCTTTAAAATGGCTAATATTTGGCACTTACTTTCTCAAAATAAATACATACATTTGTTAATTAGAATTGTTTCTACAGGCCTTTTAACAATCAGCTTCTCCAAAAAATTGTCAACATCTGCTGGATCATTGAAAAAGCAACAGAGTTCTAGAAAAACATCTACTTTTGCTTTATTGACTAAGGACCTTCCTTAGACATGTCACCCAAGACCTTACCTGGAGGGTGAAGTGACTGCGAGGGAAGACTGGAAGAGGCCAGGTGCTGCAGAAAAGCAGAAGGGGCTAGATGGAGGACTGGGAAAATGCAGCTGTGAAACAACTGTGCTCTTACAGAAATACCTCTTAGAGCAAGAGGGTGTGTGTGTGTGTGTATACATATGTATATATTTATGACTGATTCACATTGATGTATGGCAGAGATCACAACATTGTAAAGCAATGATCCTCCAATTAAAATATAATGAAAATTAAAAAGAAACAAATCAAGGATAAAAAATAAAAATAACTTTTAATTTTTATGTGATATCGAAAAAGGAAAAGGAAAAACACACCACAGGACAATGCGGACAATATAGTTCCATATTTTCGAAAATTTTCTGGGCTTAAAACTGAAAGCTAAAACACATCTGAAAATTAATGTGTGTGAGAATTTTATAGACTCATTCTAATAAAGGGTATTCATATTTCTTCTTATCCTCCCACATTTTGAAAAGTTATTTAATTGTTAGAGATTTTATTTAAAGCTTTTATTCTCATTAACTTTAATTCAGCAGGGCAATGTCCTTTTGACTGTCATTTTCTTTACATTTTCCTTCATCAAGCTGAATAATTTTTTGTTAATATTATGCTTAATGTAAATCTCTTTGGTTTCTTAATTTAAAAAGTACTAAAATATGTTTCCTTCTTTTATGCATTGGGGGTTTCTAATTCTTTTTAGGTTACTTTGCTTTCCAAAGTTCTTTTCTAAATTTCATCATGATAGCTCAAACTACAATGAAGTTTATATAAACAATTTTCTTTGAATAATATACTAAGTTCAACAATTTTATTATTGTACATTTCATGAGTATTTCTATCATAACCTTTCAAAGCAGGTTATTTAACCTATAATTTTTAAATTTATGTTTTTTATATTACAAAAATATAAACTTAAGGATATTTTCTTCAATTCAAGCTATCTTGAATACATATGAAAGACTGTGGGGAAAATATTACCACTGAGCTATTAAAAAACGTTTTACAATTCATACTTGCAATATACTCTAAAATGATATGATTATTTTGCCTTCAAATTTTTCATTAAACTTTTCTTCATTTTTAAGACTTAATGTGCTTTTTTCAGAATGTAGCTATTTTCTTGAACAAAACAAGAAAAGGCTTTGAAAAATATGTTAATAAATAAGATCAGTTAACTTAATTATAACAAAAGGGATATGGTTTGATAAACTCAATTATTGAAAAGTTACTCTTTATATTAGAAATATAAGAAATTTTATACGGTTATTGGATGTGCTTCTATTTCCACATTGTTTAATAAAAATACAGAATTAAAACATCCCATTTTGCAGATATGAGCAAATCTTTACCAGTATAAAATACTATGAATTTTATCAGTGTTTAAGTTCCAGATTGTAATCACCATGCATTGCTACTATGTGTAGGGCATTCACTTAGACATATGCATGTAGTCACAGTATTGATTCTTATGATTAAAAATGTGTAAATATTTGCCCAAACCCATGGAGTATATAACACTTAGGATGAACTGTAACTTTAAACTTTGTACTTTGATTTATCGATGTAGAGTTATTAACTGTCACAAATGTACCTGGTGGGCGAGGTTAATCATGGGAGAGAGTAATGTATGACGGTAGGGGCTACATGGAAAAGTCTCTGTTTTCATTAAGTTTTGCCAAGAACTTAAAACTGCTCTAAAAATATAAATTGTTATGGCATCTAGTGTAAATACAGTTTAATATAGTATAAATATGAAATAAAATTAATCATATGAAAAACAATTAAAGTTCTACATAAAAATATAATACCGCAATATAAATCTATATAAATCAACTCCTTTAGATTCTGGTAGGTTCACTTTTCCATGTAAGCCATATATTAACTTTCAATTTTTGTATATTGCCTGAAAACCCAAGCCAAATGAGGTACACATTTTTCCCTTAAAAATGAAATCTCTCAAATGCTTTCAACATTGTGTTTTCCAAAGAACGTTGTCACATATGCTCAAGTAGTCATTATATGGTCAATTGCAGTAGAAGTTATTCAGTCAGAATAACAACATCTTGTTGGCAACCTTCCCAATCTGTTTAAAAGCCAATAAATACTGTACATAGTGGTGTTATCTGCAAGAGCAATCTTGCTCAGGACACAGAGGGATCATTCCTATCTTCTTTCAAGTGCTTTCATGAAATATTTACGGTGCAAATATTCCAGAAGTGGATTTTAGTTTAACATCTACTCTCAGCTGTAGCTGTGTTGAAGCATGCATTAGTCTTTCCATGTGGATTTTGAAAGTATGATTTTGAATTGTAATAATAAATAGAGGCAGCTATTAATTATTTGTCTTGAATGGGAAAAACAAACACTGACATAAATTGTTCTAATTAAATTAGTAATGGTATATGTGTGAAATGCATTTTTACATTATTGAAAATTGAACCCCCAATCTCCATACCACAATAGACTCAGTAACATAGTTATTTCAGACCCTATTTAAGAAATGCAACTGATATGCAGATGCAGATTGAAAAATAAATAAATTAGGACCTTAAATGATGTGAAATTAATCTTGGAAAAAAAGTGTGTAAAAGTTAAACTGAACCAGATAACTCTGAAATTTTTTACATGGTAATAAGGGGGGAAATATATTCATACATTATACATTTTGATAAACTATTTTTAAACTGAAGGAAACAAAAATAAATTCCACATAATTGGGGACTGCATATTTATAGAGATTCCAATGCCATTTTAATCTCCCATAGAAACTCTTCAGGTGTGTTCTAATCAACCCAAAAATATGCTGTAGTTTATGTTGTCTACAAATATGTAATTTTGTCTCCATTATATCCATTATTATATATCAATATTTAATTACATTCAGGGGATTTTGGTCTATTTTGAGGAAAAGCAAGAAGTTTCATTCTGTTCTCACTGCATCATCTTTTCCAAAAGTTTTTCTGATAATATTTTTATGCATAAAAAAACTACAAAACATAAAATAGTTTAATTCCAGGATATGACAACACAGCAAGCAAGCCAACATATACTCTGGATCCACAAACCTTTACTTGCTTCATTATCTAAGGAACATCTGGATTTCAAGCTATACGGATTGTTTCACTCTCTAGCTGTCATTCCATTTCATGTCTACTTATTATGATCTCTTTCAGAAGAAAAAACAAATTACATTAAAAAAGCCATACGAGAAGATGAGTACTGGCATGAGAGGTGATGCAGCCAACTAGCAGTGTAACCTGAAGCAAGATCAGTTTTTGAGACTAGGTTTTATCATCTCTAAATATAGCAAACTGGAACTAGGTCGTAACTCAGATACTCTAGCTATTGGTATCTATTAAATACACATTTTCCCTTATTTTTCTATCTAGGACATGTTAAAAATCTTCACCACTGATTTCATCACACTCCCAGACACACTCACACATAGACATTTTCAGGCATTACATGGCCCTAACTCGACTTTTAAAGTACTTACCACTGCAGCCTCTGGATCAGTAGTCCACTAACAAGTCCACTACTTGCTAGAACTCTGGTTTCATGTAAAGATAATTTTTACTTCTGCCATGATTATAGAGAGGGAAAGAACTGGATATACTTTCTTTTAAATTTTATATATATATGTGTGTGTGTGTGTGTGTGTGTGTGTGCATGCTAAGTTGATTCAGTTGTATCCAGCTGTTTGTGACCCACTGTATTACAGCCTGACAGGCTCATAAATAATAATTTAATAGTAATTATTATTTAATAATAATTCAAAGATTTATTTAATAATTCAAAGAACATAGGCAAGAGTAAACCACAAACAGTCGTCTTTTAGAGAGGTCCAAAAACATCAATCCAATTACATGTGTCTTCTCTTTTGCTTGGGATATAAATTTTAGATTAGATTTTTATATAATATTTAAGAAATGTGTGTGGGATATAGTTTAAAGATAAAGAACATTTCTGTTGTGGCACAATTTCAATTAAATCTCATAATGTAGAAAACTATCTGATATTCTCCAGCCAGTATATTGTCCAAATCCATAAATTTCAGGTTTATTTACAAATTTCCTAGGCAGATTAGGCACATTCTGCCAAATACATTCAGTAGACAAGGACTCCCACTTATCTTTCTACTAGTAAATGCTCTAGTATGTTCACCTGGGTAAATGTTGTTCTTGTTGCTGGGACATCAAGAATAGGAATGGGAATGTCGATCGTAGAATATAGCATTCTAGACAAATTTGTAGTGAACTGTGAAAAAAAAAAAAACTCTGATTTCTATTTCTGTAATGTTAAGGCAGAAAAGCTAACCTTTATGAATGTCATCTATGCTAGGATGTCCAAAGTACTATTTCTTTTTTTTCCCCAAAACCACTCCTACAAAGTACAAAAAGAAGATTTTTTTTTTTTTATCAAGTCAAACACTGAGGCAAGTGTGGTGTATCTTACTTGAAAAAAAGCTTATAGGAACTCTTTACTTATAAACTATTATTGATATTTATAATAATAATAATAATGAAAAGATAAGATTCCTAAGATCTGTTACACAACTTTCCCATTGCCTTTGCCTACAATGTGGCAAGATTTGTTCTTCAAACAATTCTGTTGAATTCAAAGCCAACCCATTATTTTTTACTATTCCATGCTTCCTTGAATGATGTGAAATCAGAGTCAAGAAGGATGTTAGGAGAATATTATTATTTAAAAATTTTTTTCATGTGGAAACTAGAAGAAAAGTTACTTAGGACAAATAAATATTATGGAAAAATATATACAATTTTGAAATTTTCCACATGATCAGAGAGAGGTGAAAAGTTATTTATGGTTTGAGTTTAGAAATGTGAAAGGGAGGTGAATCTGGAGATACGGTTTGGAGTTTGTGATGGAGTAATGGGATTAGATTTAATGAATCTATCCTGTTGGTATTGGAATATTAGGATTTTTAAGGCTAAACCCAATTGGGAGAACATAGTCTTTAATACACCATAAGAAGAGTGTAAGTAAGAATGTATCTTGGTACTCAGAAATCTATATTTTACATGATGGAAAAGCAGATGTCAATCTTTATTATACAAAAGCAAGACAAGATTAATCCTACTTTCAAACCAGAGAAGTGACAAAAAGTTTTAAAAAATAGCTGATAAAGCATCACATTACTTTCTATAGATAAATGAATTCATAGAAGAAAGAGATAGGTTTACAACTCTTGTTTTTAGTCAAATAAGAGCAATTTTTAAACATGTTATAAAACATTTTCATCTATGAATAAACAGTCTGAATACTTTGGGCAGAACTCAAGGGATTGTAAATATAAAAGGAATTTATTATTATTACTTATATTCAGTTGAATTTAGTTTTACTTTTCTTCAAATATCGTCAACTCTTTTTCTTCCTTTTATTGTGTATGTAGAAAGAAAAATGAGGAGGCAATACTTCTCTGTATTTTAATTTCAAATGTAGAAGCATTTCTGCATTTAAAATTTTGTTGCATTTTTTGGGTAAGAGATATCTTTGATAATATACCTGTTCGCAATACTAAGAATTTGATTTTAAAAAGCAAGTTAAATAGAAAGAACCCTGGCTTACTTTTTTCAGATTAAAATATTAAAAAACTAAAAAATATAAACAAAATTCTATCAGTATTAAGATTCCTTTTCTTACTTTTATTTGGAGTCAAAGGCATGTTTTAGTTCTTTTATCCTCACAATATTGTATTGAAAGTTCGTACTGAAATCTTTTCACTTTTAAATTTTGCATATCATTATTGCTTGTTTTCTAAATCTTCTTCTCTGGAATTTCGGGAACTTGTAAATGGTTAGAACAAAAGCCATACATTAAAGTAGAGCATACAGATAATTTAACATAGTTTTAGAGCTGATATCTACCTGGCCTTGATTTAAATGGGACACACACACACACACTATCAGTACTTTTCAGTCAATTCAGAGACTAGGGGAGATTAGAAATCATGAAAGAATTCCCAGACTGTTGAGACCATTAGATAGTGAAGTACATTATACAAAGGAGGACAACAAAGTCCAGAAATTAGGCAAAAAGTTATTGTGGCACATTCTTAACGCCATGCATAGTAGTCAGAATAAAGCCTCTCCACAAATATGTCCATGTCCAAAAAAACCTCAGAGCCTATGAAAATGTTATTTTAAATGGCTAACACATTACAGATGTTATTAATGATACAGACTCTCTGGATCTTGGGAATTCTACTCAGGGCAGGGGCATCTGTGATGAGAACGGCCTGGGTGCATGGACTGCCAGAGGCCCCTTGTCCCAAATTTGTCAGTAGGGAGTCTGCCTCACACCACTGATCAAGCAAACTCTATCCCCTCAATGCCTCAGACCCTCCATGCTCATTTCTTGCTCTTCAGGAGACAAGTCTTCGTTTTCCAGACTGAAAGCAAAAGGGGAAGGAGGAACAACCTCATTTGATGCTCCTTATACATTTGAATGTCTTCTTATATGAATTCACAGCTCTTTTTCATAGTTTAAATCCCTTTTCATTATGCTTCTGTTTTCCAGCTTTAGGTATCTTTGTTGTTGTTCAGTTGTTAAGTCATTTTCGACTCTTTTTAAATCTGTGGACAGCAGCATGCCAGGCTTCCTTGTCCTTCACTATCTCTCAGAGTTTGCTCAAACTTGCCTTCATTGAATCAGTGATGTTATCAAACCATCTCATTCTCTGCTGTCCCCTTTTCCTCTTGCCCTCAATCCTTCCGAGCATCAGCATCTTTTCCAATGAGTTAGTTCTTTGCATCAGGTGACCGAAGTACTGGAGTTTTAGCTTCAGAATCAGTCCTTCCAATGAATATTCAGGACTGATTTCCTTAGGATTGACTGGTTTGATCTCTTTGCAGTCCAAGGGACTCTCAAGAGTCTTCTCCAGCTCCACAATTCAAAAGCATCAATTCTTTTGTGCTCAGCTTTCTTTATAGTCCAACTCTCACATCCATACATGACTACTGGAAAAGCCATAGCTTTGACTATATGGACCTTTGTTGGCACAGTAATGTTTCTGCTTTTTAATACACTGTCTAGGTTTGTCATGTATTTCTTCCAAGGAGCAAGCATCTCTCAATTTTGTGGCTCCAGTCAACATCTGAAGTGATTTTGGAGCTCAAGAAGATAAAATCTGTCACTGTTTCCACTTTCCCCACCTATTTCCTATGAAGTGACAGGACCGGATGCCATGATCTTAGGTTTTTGAATGTTGAATTTAAGTCAGCTTTTTAACTCTCCGTTTTCACCCTCATTGAGGGCTCTTTAGTTCCTTAGAGAAAAAATATTCATGAATACTATACAAAGGAAACTAAAATAATGACCAAATTAGAGATATCATTTACTCTTAATGAGACATATTACAATGGCTCCAATCAAATATTTAAAATATTGTGTTTTGAACATTTGCATTTTTATATAAGCATATTATTCTCACAAATTTCTATTTTTAGTAAGTTCAATAGTGTTAGTTTAGGCAGCTATATATCCATTGTTATATATTTTTGTTATGATAGGTCTATTGCCATAGATTTCCAGTGTATGTCCTGTGTCCCACAGAATTAATGCTTGTTTAGAAATATTTCTTGACAAGAAAAAGATAATTACTACTTTGTGGTATCCCTAAACACTATGCTAAGTTTTACTAATGTGGTGATTTTAATAGCCATAGATATTTTTAACAGTTCACACAGCTTGTCTAGTTGCCCTCTAACTCAATACTGGATAACAACTCTTATATCTTCCCTTGAACTGCAAGTGCATTTAATGTATTAAATTAATTAAATCTGGGACATCTTGTTATTTTACCATTCTTAAATCTAACATATGTATGTAATGGCATTAAAATATAATTATACACAAAAACATATTTAAATATTACTCTGTGAAATACTAATATATAGGGATTAATTTTTCATATAAAACATTTTTCTGTAAGACAGTCATCCAATTGTGTAATATATTATCAGGCTTCCTACATTTAATATATTTCTATTTTTATAAGATAGTTATCAACTTATATTTCAGTTATTTATAATTTGCAAGATACAAAGAGGAAGTAAAATGAAAGAAAAATATACAGGATATCTTACAATAATTTTAAGGAAGGGAGGGCTCTGAGAAGATTGGGAGTTCATTGGATGCTAAATTTTTTAAATGTCTACAGATTTTTTTCTAAACAACTTTGCATCTGTAACCTAAATTTGGGTTGAAGAAAAAGGTAAAAACTTTATCAAGCTGTGGAAAGAGAAGGAGAGAGATGGAGAGAAAAAAGAGAAAGAAAAGAAGGAAAGGAAGCAAAGAAGAAAGTATGCTCTATTTGATTGCCTGACCGAAGATTTTAAATTAAAGGCTATCTCCTTCTTTTTCTTTTCATTGTTATTTACAACTATCTTCCATTCAATTAAATTATCTGATATTTGATCTTTATTGTATTCTATATTACATAATCTGGTATGTGCAAAGTTGTAAAACTTTTCATTTGTTCTAGTATTCTTGTATTTCTATACTCATAAAATCAATGCATTCTTCAGCTTGGGTACTTTTAGAAAAGAAGAGCATAAAAGTTTTTTGTTTTCTTTCTAAAGCAGTTTGAATAACTGTGATGTTTGTTTATCTCATTGGAAATTAATGAAGGATTTCTTTCCTCTCAAAATGATAGTCATGTAACACAGACTGGGAAAATTATCAATATCTTATCTAAATTAAAATCTAAATTAAATCCGTTTTTATCCCTATGATCCAACTTCTTCTTGGTGAATATTCAGTTATTGTAGTGAATTTATTGTTGTTCTGAAACTGGAGGAATATTAAAATTATTGAAGGAATTACTCAGAATAAAGTCATATAGCACTCTATTCAAAGGGAAAAAAAGAACTGGTGTGAGAACAGAACAAAGGTAAGAATTGGAATTAGAAACTCATGGAGGATGTGCAGTAAATGAAACCATCAAAAGAACGGTAAGGCAACCTGAAACATGGTAAAAAATATTTGCAAGTTATTTATCTAATGAGGGCTTAATATCCAAAGATGGTATGCTATCCAAATCATACACTTCAAAATCAAAAACAAACAACATGATTAAAATTGGGTAGAGAGACAGAACTGACATTCTTTCAGTGAAGATACACAGATGATCAACAAGTATGTGAAAAGATGCTCAATGTTACTAATCATCAGGAAAATGAAAATCAAAACCCACAATGACATGTCACTTCACAACATGTAGAATTTGTACAATCAAAAAAATAAGAAAGAACAAGTGTTAGTAAGGATGAGTGCTGTTAGTGGGAATGTAAATTGGTGCAAACCATTATGGAAAACAGTATGGAAGTTTGTCAAAAAAATACAAATAGAACTACCATATGGTTTAGCAATCCTAGTTCTGGATATGAATTCAAAGGAAATGGAAACAGGATCATGAAGAGATGTTTGCCTTCCCATGTTCCCTGTAGCTCTATGAAAACACCTAGGTTTCTGTCCTTCAAAGGATGAATGGCTAAATAAGTCATATATAGATGCCATATATGGATAAAGTACACATGCACGCACACACACACACACACACACACACACACACACACACACACACACACACACACACACACACACACTTAAGTACTATTTGGCCAAGAAAAATAAGAACATTCTGCCATCTGTGACAACATATATGGACCCTGAAGGCATTATGCTCAGTGAAATACATCTGACAAAGACAAATACTGTATGATGTCAGGAACATGTGGAATCCAAATTCATAGAAACAGAGACTAGAATGGTGAATTCTAAGAGCTTGAGGGTGAGGGAAACAGAAGATTTAGTCAAAGGGTACAAGCTCCCAGTTATAATACGGGTAAATTATGGGAAACTAAGGTACAGCATGGGGATTATACCTAATAACACGGCATTATATATTTAAAAGCTGCTAGGAGATTAAATCTTAAATGTTCACACCACACAAAAGAAATGATAATTATGTGACAGAATGTAGGTATTAGCTAACACCATGGTAATAGTTATTGTACAAAATGTAAGTATATCAAATCAAACACTTTGTACATGGTACACTTACACAGATTTTGTGTCAGGTATATCTCAATAAACCTCGTTGAAAAAAGAAACCCATTTATGAAGAGTCTGATAATACTACAAGAGCACAGGATGTTTCTAAAACTTGCAGATAACAGAAAAATCTTTAAAGATGTCTATACATAAATCATGGGATCAAATATTATTTATGTATCAATGTATGCTATATTTCTAATAACTGAAACAAAAATTAGCTGTCATTTGGTTTGTTCAAATATCAACATGCATAAATGATGATAGTTCATTGTAACAGATAGATTTTGAGGGCAATGAGGTGAAGTGAAGTGAAAGTCACTGAGTCATGTCCAACTCTTTGAGACCCCATGGACTATACAGTCCATGGAATTCTCCAGGCCTTAGTACTAGAGTGGGTAGCCGTTCTCTTCTCCAGAGCGATCTTCCCAACCTTGAGATCTAACCCAGGTCTCCCACATTGCAGACAGATTCTTTACCACTTGAGCCACAAGGGCAATCCTTTGAGAGCAATATGCTAAGGGAAATCAGTACAAAAGGATAAAATCACATTTTGTATGATCTCACATATATATAAAATCTAAAAAATCTCACAAATATAGAGAACAGATGGGTGATTGTCAGAGGCAAGGGATCAGGACTGAGAAAATTAGTGAAGCTGATCAAAAAGTACAAAATTCCAGTTATAAGATAAATAAGTGCTGGGAATATGAGGTACAGCATGGTTACTATAACTAACTCTACTATACTTATATTTGAAAGCTGTTAAGATAGTAGATCTATAAAGTTCTCATCACAAGAAAAAAATTGTAACTATGTGAGATGATGGATGTTTAAACTTATTGTGATAAACATTTCATAATATATACATATATCAAATCATTATGCTTCCTACCTTAAACTAATACAATGCCATACATCCATTATGTCACAATAAAATGCATGAATGAATAAGTGACATGATATGTGCTTTTTTGTGAGTAAAATTATCATTTAAAGTTTATTCTCACAATCATATATTGAGTCTATCCAGTATGGCTGATACCAAGATTACTTAAGTAATGCATGCTTCTAAAAGATTCTCTTCTAATCATGTAACACTTAATTCTAACATGATCAAAACCAATACTGTCTCTGAAATGAAAATAACAGTAAAATTTAACTTTTATACTTTTTTTTTACTAACAATTACTACTTATTGATGACTTATTTACTGCCTTTTGAATAATGGTTTTAAACATTTTGAGTAGGCATCAGACTCTTTTTTTTCTTTTCAAAATATATCTTTTAGGATAAAAAACCCATTTCACTTTATATCTGTGTATACTGTCAACTAACATCAAGTCCTACATGAGAAAGTTCACGTGTCAATAATACATTATAATATCTATGATAAAGCAGTTAAAAATTATGATAAAATTATAGATTTTCATCCTAGCTAATAAATCAGTTACTGGCTGTATTACTTTCTCCCACCATAGTCATGTATATATGCATGAAAGCTATCTATCTTTCAACCATTCCTAAAATTACTATGAGAGAGATAAGTTGCTAGATTATGAAAACAAAACAAATTAGCACTTAAATATATCTGCTTACATTTTTAACAAAAATGAGATAATAAAGATAAAAGATAACTTCTGAAGTAATACTTAAACTTTATGTAGCATGAAATGACAGTAAAGAAGAACAGATGAGTTTTATTGCCATAATGCTTTTAATATCCATTATCAAATGATTTTATAACTTGCAAAACTTCACACATTAAAATCTGAGAGTTACATAATATTTTAAATTTCTATTCAGTCCAAGATACCTCTATCTTTCAAAGATAAGTGAACATTATAAATAGCAATGTAATTTAACTTTTTCAACTGTTGTTACTGAAACAATATCAGAACATACGTATTACTTCAAGCTTGGGATAGTTTTGTAGATGTTCTGTATATTTGGAAATCACATTTTGTGATGCAGCTAGTTTGAAATAGATAGTTACATTTCTAACATCTATACCAGTATTGCGAACAGCTACTGATAAAAGGACTCCTTGGCAAAACAGTTCTCCTGTTAAATGGAGAATGTACTGTGCTTGATATCTTTACTTTAAGTAATTTGTAATGAACACATTACTTAGACAGCTATAGATTCTATTATTTCATGAATAAGATTGCTATCCATTATACATTTCATTTATATAATCCATTTATAGATAAAAATACACCACTGTTCAAACATAAATAAGAATTTAAACACACTAGAATCAATAAATATAATTAAAATAATAGTCATCTACATCCATTTGCCTCCCAGCTATTTGGTGAACTTACTGAAGCATAAGCCAAACAGCTAATATTGTATTTAGTTTTGTTTATTAAAATAATGAAAGTATGTTAATGACAAAGTACAAAAGTACATAATAGAAATTAATGTGCTGTGAAGTAAAATTTTGTTTGAAAATCAAGACAAGTACAATAAAAGCTTAAGCCTTTAAATGAACATTGTATAATGTGCATTTAACAAGTATTAAATCATTTTATTCAAGTGTATCTGCAAATTATACTCAGTGAAAAATGATAGCAATATGCTCAAAACAGACAAAGTATAGTGTATGGATTCTGATCATTTTAAACAGTACTCAAGTTATTTTGTACAATCCACAGAAAACAGGAGTTAAATCTGCATTTTTTTTTACCCTCTTTAGTGTTTACATCCATGTATCATTTAATCTCATTCTAATATGGTTAATTCTTACACTTAATAATTCCTCTGTAAAAGTTCCCTTTTGATTCAAATAAAAATAAACCCCAAGTATCTCATATACATTGTATATATCATAAACACTAAGCAGTATATGCACATATAGGGAAATTTGACAGGACCCTAATATAATTAGATTTAATTACATGATGTTACCAATAAGAAAGATCAAATGCCACTAATTTCAACATGCTTTAAATATTATTTAATTTATAAATGAATCACATTTCCAATAATACAGTATCATATACATATGGACTATCATTTAAAATACATCATATAAATCTTAAGTGAATAAAGAAAAATAGTTTATGAGTATTAATGATATTATTTAACAAAGATTTTCAAACAAGGTAATTATGATTTTATTTATTTATTTGTCTTCACATACAGTTGATTTACATTATTATATTAGTTTCAGGAGAATAACATAGTAATTCAATATTTTCATAGATTATATTCCATTTAATTTAATTCAGATGACCATTATATCTACTACTGTGGGCAACAATCCCTTAGTAGAAATAGAGTAGCACTCATAATCAACAAGAGTCCAAAATGCATACTTGGCTGCAATCTCAAAATTGACAAAATGATATAGGTTCACTTTCAAGGCAAACCATTCAACATCACAGTAATCCAAGTCTATGCCCCAACCACTAATGCTGAAGAAGCTGAAGCTGAACGGTTCTATGAAGACCTACAAGACCATCTAATGAACACCATCAAATGAACACCAAAAACAGATGTCCTTTTCATCATGGGGGGTGGAATGCAAATTTGGGAGTTAAGAGATACCTGGAGTAACAGGCAAGTTTGGCCTTGAAGTACAAAATGAAACAGGGTTAACATAGTTTTTCCAAGAGAATGCACTGGTCATGGCAAACACCTTCGCCCAACAACACAAGAGAAGACTCTACACATGGACATCATCAGATGGTCAATACCAAAGTCAGATCGATTATATTCTATGCAGCCAAAGAAGGAGAAGCACTATACAGTCAGCAAAAACAAGACAAGGAGCTGACTGTAGCTCCGTTCAATTCCTTATTGGAAAATTCAGACTGAAATTGAAGAAAGTAGGGAAAACCACTAGACCATTCAAGTATGACCTAAATCAAATCCCTTATGATCATACAGCAGAGGTGACAAATAGATTTAAGGGATGAGATCTGGTAGACAGAGTGCCTGAAGAACAATGGATGGAAACTCATAATATTGTATAGGAGGCAGTGACCAAAATCATTCCAAAGAAAAAGAAATACAAGAAGGCAAAGTGGTTGTCTGAGAAGGCTTTACAAATATCTGAGGAAAGAAGACAAGTGAAAGGCAAGGGAGAAAGGGAAAGATATACATAAATGAAACTGGAGAGTTTCAGAGAGTGGTAAGGAGAGATAAGAAGGGCTTCTTAAATAAACAGTGGGGAAAAAATAGAGAAAAACAGCACAAAGAGAAAGACTTGAGATCTCTTCAATAAAACTGGAAATACCAACGGAGAATTTCATGCAAGGATGGGCATCACAAAGGACAAAAATGGCAAGGACCTGAAAGAATAAGAGATTAAGAAAAGATACACTGAAGAACTATACAAAAAAGGTCTTAATGACCCAGGTAACCACGATGGTGTGGCCATTCACCTAGACCCAGACATCCTGGAGTGGGAAGTCAAGTGGGCCTCAGGAAGCATTGCTATGAATGAAGCCTAGTAAAGGTGATGGAATTCCAGCAGAGCTATTTCAAACCCTAAAAGATGCTATTGTGAAAGTGCTGCACTCAATATGCCAGCAAAGTTGGAAAAGTCAGCAGTGGTCACAGGACTGGAAAAGGTCAGTTTTCATTTCAATTCCAAAGAAAGGCAATGCCAAAGATTGCTCAAGCTAGCACACAACTGTGTTCATTTCACATGCTAGTAAGGTTATACTCCAGATCCTTCAAGCTAGGCTTCAGCCGTACATGAACCAAGAACTTCCAGATGTGCAAGCTGGGTTTAGAAAAGGCAGAGGAACCAGAGTTCAAATTGCCAACATTGGGTGGATCATGAAGAAAGCAAGGGAGTTCCAGAAAAACATCTACTTCTGCTTCACTGACTATGCCAAAGCCTTTGACTTATTGTGGATCACAAGAAACTGAAGACACATTTTAATGAGCTGAAAATACCAGACTACCTAACTTGTCTCCTGAGAAACCTGTATGAAGGTCAAGAAGCACAGTTAGAACCAGAAATGAAACAATGGGCTGATTCAAAATTGAGAAAGCAGTATGAAAAAGCTGTTTATTGTCAGCCTTTTATTTAACCTATATGCTTAATACATCACATGAAATGCTGGACTGGATGAATCACAATCTGGAATCAAGATCAACAAGCTAAGTATGCAGATGATACCACTCAAATGGCAGAAAGTGAAGAGGAACTAAACAACCTCTTGGTGAGGGTGAAAGAGAAGAGTGTAAAAACTGGCTTAAAAATCAACATTCAAAAAACTAAGATCACAGCATCCAGTCCTATCACCTCATGGCAAATAGAAGGGGAAAATGTGTCAAATTTCATTTTCTTTGGCTCTACCATCACTGTGGACTGTGACTGCAGCCACAATCTGGAATGATACTTGCTGCTTGGAAGGAAATCTGCGACAAACCTAGACAGTGTATTGAAAAGCAGACACATCAATTAGCTGACAAAAATCCATCTAGTCAAAGCTATGGCTTTTCCGGTAGTCATGCATGGATGTGAGAGTTGGACAATAAAGAAGGCTGAGCACTGAAGAACTGATGCTTCTGAATTAGGGTGCTGGAGAAGACTCTTGAGTCCTTTGGACTGCAAGAAAATCAAACTAGTCATTCCAAAAGGAAATCAACCCTGAATACTCACTGGAAGGACTGATACTGAAGCTGAAGTTCCGATCCTTTGGCCACCTAATGCAAAGAGCAGACTCATTAGAAAATACTCTGATGATAGAAAAAGATTGAAGGCCAAAGGAGAAAATTGTGGCAGAGGATGAGATGGTTAGAAAGCATCACCAACTCAATGGACATGAATTTGAGCAAACTCTGGTGAGATAGTGAAGGATAGGGAAGTCTGTCATGCTGCAGTCCATGGGGTTGAAAAGAGTTGGATATGATTAGCACCAGAACAACAACTTGGTAGCTCTATTTTTAGTTTTTTTAGGATAGCACCATAGTGGTGGTATCAATTGACATTTCCATCAATAGTGGAGAGTTGCCTTCTCTCCATTCCCTTTCCAGCATTTATTTTTTGTGGATTTTTTGGTAATAGGCATTCTTCCTGGTATGAGGTGGTATCTCATTGTTTTAATTTGCATTTCTCTAACAATTAACAGTGTGGCACATCTTTTGATATGCTTCTTTTCCATCTGTATGTTTTCTTTGGAGGAATGTTTGTTTATGTCTTCTGCCCATTTGTTGACTGAGTTGTTTGTTTTGATGCTGGTAAGCATCACAAACTGTTTGTAAATTTTAGAGACTAATTCCTTGCTGGTCACATCATTTGCAATATGTTGGTCACATATTTTCTCTCAATCTGTGGGTTGTCTTTGCATTTTGTTTATAGTTTCCTTTGTTGTACAAAAGCTTTTAAGTAGGGCCCTTTCATTTATTTTTGCTTTTATTTCTATTATTCTTGGAGATGGATCAAAAATACAAATAAATATTTTTCCAAAGAAGTCATGCATATGAACAAAAGGAATTCACTATCTTTAATAATTAGGGAAATGCTGATTGATAGCAAAGTGACAAATAGCCTGTGAAAATGGCTATTAAAAATAGACAAGAAATAACAAGTGCTAGTGAGAGTTTGGAGAAAAGGGAATACTTGTTTACTGTTGCTGGGAATGAAATTTAGTGCAGTCACTATGAAAAACAGGATAGAATTTCCACGAAAAAATAAAAATAGAACTATCATATGATCCAACAATTCTACTTCTAGGTATTTATCCAAAGAAAACAAAAACTTTAACTGGAAAAGATACATGCATCCCTATGTTAATTTCAGCATTATTTACTATAGTCAAGATATGGAAAAACCTAAGTGTCAATTTCTGGAGGAAGGGATAAAGAAGTTGTAATATATATATAAAATGAAATATTACTAGACACAAAAAATAAAACTTGATATTTGTGACAATGGATCTCAAGGGCATTATGCTAAGTGAAATACATCAGACAGAGAATCTTTCTTATAAGTGTAATCTAAAAAAAATCAAAACAAACAAAAAGCAAGAACCAGAAATTCATAGCTACAGAGAACAGATTTGTGGTTTCCAGAAGTGAGAATGAGGAGTAAAAGAATTCAATGAAGGGCGCCAAAAAGAAAAATGAAAACAATGCAATTTACACATCACTTAAAGGATAATACGAGGTCATTTTAGTGATGAAAATATTCTGTGTATTGACTACATCAATGTGAATATCCTGGTTGTGATGTAGCACTCTATTTTGCAACAGTTTGTCACTGGGAGAAACTGAGTAAGGGATTCAATAGGTTCTCTCTATATTATTTTTTTCAACTTTATGTAATTCTATAAGTACCTCAGAAGAAATTCAAGTAAAAAAGACACTAATAAGGAAACATGCAAGTTCCACAGACTATTTATAGGATATATATATATATATATATATATATTTAAACTCATAAAAAACAAACAAAAAATTAGACATTTGATGTCTGGTTCATACTCTAAGTGGTATACTCATCTATAATCTTCTTCACCAATCTTACATTAGTACATGAATTCACATTGAACATGGAGAGGAAGACTATTTTAAAAAGTTGAAACTTTGAGTAAATTTCACAGGTAATTTTTTGAAAAATATATTCCTTAATATTATTTTCAAACTAAGAATTAGCCAGTCTCTACCATTTCATCAGCCTAACTTGATGAGTTTTCATCACGTGTTCACATGAGTTGAACTGGTTATGTTTTCTGAGGAAGGAAGTTGTTAAGAGGTAGAAGGTTAACAATTAACCTTATTGAAAAGGGTATTAGGAGGATGAACTGTTATTTTATTAAGTGACTGTAAAATATATACTACTTTGGGGGCCCACTAAATACCATGAATATAAGGAGAAGAAAAGAAAGTGGCAAAATAGAAAACAAAACCAGTTATTGAAATAAAAATTGTGAATGGATGGAAAATATATTTCTCCTTTGTGAAATCAATCAACAGTGACAAAATAACCTACTAATTCCTTTAAGATTATAATTTTAGTAACTAGTATTTATTTAAATTCTTTCATTCTAAACTTGCTTTTATTCTTAGCAAAATAATGCTATGATTTTCAAAGCACTTGATAAAAATGAATATTATTAAAATGCTTAATGTCACATGAACATTTCAGAATATAAAGACAAGTGAAAATTATAGGTTAAATATTTTGTGTGTGTTAGCCAATCATTTCTGTACCTCTTTTTCTTTACTGTTATTTATTACCTTCCTGTAATGGCCCTATATTAAAATAATTTTGCTTATAATATTCTAAAATATATATTCTGTGAAGATCTTTCATCCAGTCCCCACCTATAAGGGGGTGAGTATACACATTAGTAGAGTGAATAGGACTACAGCCAGGATGCTCCTTGGTTGGATTTTACCCATTAACAGGAATTTGTCTGTCCCTTCCTCTTCTTCCCATCATGGTTGAAAGGTTTGAAGATGGAGTTAAGGGTCAGGGATTGCACTGTAAGACCCAAAATTTCTATTCTCTAATAGACTAAACCATTGCTTGGTGTCCTAAAGCTGCAAAATAAACAGTTAAGACGTAGATGGTTCACCTTCCTCTTACTAGTTTTCCGGTATCTTTCAGGGACACTGGAAATTTGGAGACTTGATCCAAGAGACAAAGGGGAAAAAGGAGGCAAAAAGGGGCTCCCCTCTTGCACACACAGTACCCCTATGATGATAAACAGACCCATATTTTAATTGCATCAGTTTTCCTGTACCTCTATTAAGGTTGATTTGCATATTTGTTCTTCCCAGCAGAGTCGTAATATAGTGATGCAGAAGAGGCATCCCCAGCAGCAGCCCTTCTATGACTTGTTCATAGTTCTATTATTAGATCTACCATCTTGATTCCAATGATTTTTTTTTTTTAAATCTCAGTGTGGCTTTCAAGGTAAGGACAACATCTCACTTGAGTCCCCAGGGCAAGAACTGGATAAAAATTGCTGTAAGAACTCAATATATCCACTGGATAAATCAAGGAATAAATGAATTCTTCTTAATGTTCAAGAATAAAGTAGCTCTACTGATCAAGGAGCTCTATAGATAAGATCATTGTTCCAAAGGAAAACATAGAGTACAAAAATCTAATTGAATTGAGCATTTCATAGAGACTAGATCTATTAAAAAGCTTTAAAATACTGCTGTAAATTGTTTCTTAGTGTAGTAAGGTGTCTAAAACCTACACTACTATGTTGTAGTTTTCAACATGATCTCAAGCAGGTTAGTTTAATTAAATCATAAAATGTTTCAACATTTCAAATTTGATTATAACAAACATACTCACAGTAAGAACTTTCAGATTAGCTGACCAGAATTCTATGGTTCCTCACTCCAGAGAGAAAATATACACAGCTTGTGGAAAGCTACTCTGATTTTTTAAACAGTATTTTTCCAAAATTAAAAAGAACTAAATATTGTGAGACATAATTTTCAGTGAGGTTGATTTAGCTTGCATAAATTTTATTTGTATGGTTCCCCAAACTGTGAAATTAACTTATTGAAAATAACAGTAAGAATTTAATGTGTGTTTACAGGTGGGTGAGCTTGCTGCTGGGGAGGGTGTCTCATCCATACTATATACTTTATAAGGATGCAGAAAAACTCAGTGGTGCAATGGATTTGTCATTTGGCTCAGCAGTTAGTTACAGAAAGGCAAAGAGAAAGAGGAAAGAAAGAGTCTTATTGGTTAATAAAAAATAAAAATGTATCATTCATAAGAAAAATGAATGCTATAGGAAGAGGACATTGATCCATATTTCATTAGACTCAAACAAGACTCTTTTTACTATGCAACACACTGAATAGAGATAAAAGATGATGTTTTAAAAATCAAACTAAAACTAATAAACAATCTTATTGAACTCATATTTTTTTCTTAGAAGGACAAACACAGTTTTAAATATGATTTTCAAAAGAGTAAAATTAGGGGGAGGGGAGAGAGGCTGCAAGGAGAGGGGATGTATGTACAATTGGGGCTGATTTGCGTTATTGTATGGCAGAAACCAACACAGCATTGTCATTTTTTAATTGAACTAAAAATAATTGCCAAGAAAAAATAAAATTAAAAAATGAAATTATATACAGAAGCCAATTTTGTATTCTTATTAGACATTTTGAACTTTACTTAAAAATGTACCCATGTTCACACATTATAGTTTGTCCATGCTCTGAATTCTCTGTAACACATACCTTGAAACTGCTTTTTGGTATATTTTGATCTGACTACATTTTTCTCAGAGAAGACATACATTAGGTAACCATTATCCTATGTCTGGCTTCCCTGGTGGCTCAGTGGTAAAGATTCTGCCTGCCAATGCAGGAGACACGGGGTAGGGAAGATCCCTTGGAGAAGGAAATGGCAACCCATTCCAGTATTCTTGCCTGAGAAATCCCATGGACAGAGGAGTCTGGCAGTTTACGCCTACAGAGTTGCAAAATCAGACAGGACTTAGCGACTAAACAGTCCTATATTTAGAAATAAAGCCAAGGAGAACCTTGTGGGGCTTTCCCCAGGAACAGAAAAGCACCAGAACAGTCATGGACCTCTGCAGGCCCTTTGTCTTATCCACAGTCTTTGTGAAAAAACACAAACTACTGGACAAGAGAAGGAAAAGGAAAGAACCGTTAACTGCTTACATTAAACAAAAATTCCCTAGTGATGATTTGTATTGCACATTAACATTCAGAAGCCTGGACTAGACTGCCAATGATAAAACCTAGTATAGCATTTTATAACCTCTTATAAGTTAATTAACTCCAATTTGGTATAGCATTCTTTGTCTCTTGTGAAAGTGACAAAGTGATGAACCTTTTAAATTTCACTGAATTGCAAATGAACAAAACTGCCAAGTTGCTACTTCTGGAATATTAATAACTACCCACTAGTACTTCTTTAACTTAACTGTTCACTGGAATCACAACAAAGATTAAAGAAAGGAAATGCAGATTCTCAAGCACCCCCATAGGGATAGCAGATCAGAATCTTGAGTTCTATCTTGCCCCTGTCTCTCAAGTGTAGCAAAAATTGATAATGAATGTCTTAAACAGCTAAGAAGGTCAGCATGTACTGAAAAATAATCTTAGGACAAAGGTGATAGTTAGTAAATGTGTTGTCTTGTCTTGAAGAGAAATAACAGATTAAATAAAAGCAAAATAAGATGTGTAATCTATGTACCAGAAAATAGTTTTAATTAATTAGATATAAGAAGATTTGGATTTTGTGTGCAAAATGAGCCTGGTTAAACTCAAAGCAGGTTAAGAAAGAGGAATGGGTGAGAGAATTTGACATAAATATATCGTCCACATACAGAGAGATTAGAAACCCACTGTAGCATTGATCACATCAGACTTGAAAGTGTGGACGTGTAAACTCAACAGGTTGTTGGGTAATACATGTTATTTTGGTATTAACACTTGGATCCAAAATATGGAGGAAAAGCATATATATTCCTCAACCTGCTTTTAGTTTAGGCAGGCTTATTTTTTTTTTAATTTCCTTTACTTTATCGTGTTGGTTTTGCCATACATTGACATGTTATTATTAACAACACACTGCACTGAAAATTCAGCTCCCACCTTCCTATCCCACACCCTGAAATATCCAACTTTTCATTACCATTACAACAATTTCAATCTTCAGTGTTTAAGTTTTGTTTTCTGAAATGAAAAATAGGAAGGTAAGTCTTTGGGGTATACAAAGAAGCTCAGTAAATAAAAGCTTTTAAAATTGTTATAATTATTATTGATATTATTATAGTGAATCTCCAATATTAGTTTTAGCATTTAAAATATGTACGGAGATAAATTTCTTGCTGATCTTAACACAAATGCTATGCCTTCTCATTCCTAATTAATTAAAACTGGTTTCTGGTATATAGATTTCATGTCTTATTTCTATTTTAATTTGTTCTTTTTCTCCTCCAAAAAGTCCCTTAACAGATATTATGGTGCCTCTCAACTTTCAACAGACTATTATAAGAGTTTTCTTCTCAAATATAAAATAAAAATGATGTTGGCAATATAAATATATGTCTTGTCTTTTATCTATAATATTTTCCTTTAATATTCTGAGCTTTTATTTATTTAACTTTTTGGTTTCTCAATCTCTTAGATCAAACTCCCCTGATTCATTAAAAAAGCCTTCCCCAATATTATATTCCTTTGCTTTATATTCCTTTAAAAATCTTTTTTCTAAAAGACAATGAATTTTTTTTAATTTTTAAAATTTATTTATTTTGATTGAAGGCTAATTACTTTATAATAATGCAGTGGTTTTTGCCA
This sequence comes from Antilocapra americana, assembly GCA_007570785.1. Classification (NCBI taxonomy): domain Eukaryota; kingdom Metazoa; phylum Chordata; class Mammalia; order Artiodactyla; family Antilocapridae; genus Antilocapra; species Antilocapra americana. The sequence goes on along the minus strand of ML663008.1, from coordinate 8,599,296 downwards.
TACATTGACATGAATCATCCATGGGTGTGCATGTGTTCTAAGTACTAAGTTCTTCTGTCTAGCAACAATACTTTTTATTTATTCATATTACTTCTTTTGAGTTGACACTAGTGTTCTCCTAATCCTTATTACCAGCTTTATATGATTGCATCAATTAGTGATGAACTCACCACATGTTTTTGTGAATAAATGTGTTTTCCACTTTTAGGAGAGCAAACTTATTTATAATTACAAATCTAGCTGAAATATAATGGAATACAAAGTTCAATTATGAAAGTATATACAGTGAGAATAAGATAATGAATTATTCATCTTTGTGTCTATAAAGCTTAGCTTAGATAATATAAAAGTGCTCAGTGTTTATTGTGTAGAAATAAAAGTACATAAGAGATGTAAGACACAGATATCATTACTAGAAATAAACCATATGCACAAACAAGAAAAAAAACTCCCTTATTCTTTCATCTGATACAAAAGATCAGTGAGGTTATATCACTTTTTCACACCATAAAATCAGAGAAGGGTGGAGGATAATTTTGTATTGTTTCATATCACCAAGTATCAATGTATTTAACTGTAAACAGATGAGTGGAAGTTATATCCTCCCTTTATCAAATATTAATTTTTTACTGAACAAGATAAAATATACAATATATAGCTTTCTTATTTTAAAATTGCTCTGTACACATATATCAGTAATTAATATTACTCCAAAAAATGAGACACACAGCCACATTAATTGATCTGGAAAAAATCAGAATAAATCTGACCCCAATCCTTCATACCATTTTTCTAATGCTATTTTTGGGGCTCCCTGGATATTCCCACCCTCTGGTTAATACAAAGGTCTTCACAGTAGAGTTAGAGAAAGCCCCTTTGATATTTCATCCAGAGTAGATGCTGAAGTTCTGGTGCTTTTATGTTAAGAATTATCATAGAGGAGCCAAGCATCCTTTTGAAAAGAATAGCATTAATATATTGAGTCCAAAGTTCCAGAGGATACTGTAAAATCATTTCTTACCTGTCCTGAATAATTAAAGGAATGTAAGCACATAGATAGCTCAGATGGTAAAGAATCTGTCTGCAGTGCAGGAGACCCTGGTTCGATCCCTGGGTCAGGAAGACCCTCTGGAAAAGGGAATAACAACCCACTCCAGTAATCTTGCCTGGAGAATCCCATGGACAGAGGAGCCTGGTGGTGTATAGTCCATGTAGTTGCAAAGAGTCAGACACGACTAAGTGACTAACACACGAAGCACACAGAACAAAACCAACCATCTCCTTCCTCATTTAAGGGAAACTTTCCTTTCTTTCTAACATATCTGCATTAAAAATTCAGCCCCATCTTCCTATTCCACATCCACAAATACCCAACTTTTCACTACCCTTAGGACTATCTTCTAAGATGCTTACGTATTCTGAAACAAAAGACAGGAAGGTAAGTGTTTGGACTATAAAAAAGACTCAATAAATAAAACTTTTTAAAAGTTGTTATTGTTATAATTATTGTTGTTGTTATTGCTACAGCAAATCTCCAATATTAGTTCCAGCTTTTAAACTATATAGAGACTAATTTCTTGCCATTATTAAAGTGGTGGTGGGTTTGGCTTTCATGTGACTTTATCTTTTTAGCGGAAATAGTATCTTTCTATTTATGAAGTTTTTTAAACCTAAGACTATGAGCAAATCACTTAACCGATTCTAAAAGGGTGGAGGAAAATGTATAAGTAAAGTTAGCTTTGAAAAGTGTAAATAAAGCAACTTAGAAAGATGTCAGTAAATTTTAGCTCCCTTCTGCCTAGTCTCAATTTCAACTGCTTAAATTCTTGCTTAGTTAGTATAATTATTGCAAAAAATCAGTGAAAGAAAATGCTTGTGTGCTGTTTGTAAAATGTGAAATATGATTTAATATATATTCATAAATAGCTTTGACTGCTTAGACATTTGTTCAAGTCTATGTTCACCATATCATATGACTGAACATCTAAGATGATCATATTTGTGTGATGAACCAAGTGAATGCTTGTGGGCCTATGAAGAGAAGATGATTGTACTGGAATGCTGTAATTCAAATCTGATAGCTCTTTTGATCTTGTTTTTGAAAAGTTTTAAAACTATGCTACTGTGAAAGCAAAACTAGAAGCTGCCGAGTCTGTAGTCCTACAAGGAATATCACTTACATTTTATTCAGCTGCTCATTAGGGAAACTGATGCATATGACACAACTTTTTAGTGCTTACAATCTTGAGTCTTTTCGCCTGTTGTCATGGGCAACAGCAGGAAACTAATGATAACTAAGACAAAGTTAGCTAAAGATAAGGATTAAAAATTCACAGATTAACTAATTTTATAACACAGCTTGTAAATGCCTAGGGATAAGCTTCTGTGCACAGGTGTACACACACATGCATATTCCCAAACAAAATGGTCTATATATTTAATTACATAGCAACTGATAAGCATGTTTCAAAGGTATATATTTCTGCCTCACATAATTTTAGGAACCTCATATCATACAGTCGTGTTATCAATCTTATTTTTTTTAAATAATTTTTACTTGCGTATCACTTGGGAATTTTAAAGCAGATTTAAACATTTGATTATATGTACGTTTGAAGTAAGTACAGCCTGTTTCAAACACGTATTTAATATTTCAAGGGTTGGGAAGTTAACAAAAATATTCACTTAAAATGACTTCTTCAAGCGCAGAGTAATAGTGCTCAGATGTGGACAGTATCCACAGAGCTGGCCGCATGCCCGGTGACGTGATCATTACAAGCTCGGCTGTGCAGCGTGTGAAGCAGATGAGCTGCTCCGTGGGCCCAGTCTTACACACACACAGCACAGTCTGAGATTATCAGTAAGTTCTAGGTCTAACTCTCTGTTACAGCGGTCCTTCTGCCACTCTACATTTAAAGAGAATACCAAATAAAGTCCACATGCATATTTAATATTTAGGATGCTAGTTTATCTTCAAAATTCCAGTTATAATATTACAAATACTTACATTTTATAGAAATCAGAATGATGTTCTAAAAGTACCACTTTATCTTTGGAAGCAATAGAATTGTGAAACTTCTGATGTTATATGATTGGAATAATATGTTAGGTAGTACTTACGGCCAGAGTGGTTGTTTTTAAGATGCCATCAGGTTGGTATATTTATACAGACTTAAAAAGAAGGTTGTTTCTATTCAAAGCAGTATGCACATAATAATGGTAATGTAATACATCAGAAAGAACAGACAGATATAAGGCAAATAAAGCTTTTTAACAGTAGTATGTATGCATTTAAATCTTATTTTTAGTGTAAGGAAAATATATTTTTATGAAAGTCTATATTTTAGGGATATAACATGTTGACTACCATTTAAGTTATTTAGATATAAATAAGGATAAAGTAAGTAGCTCTATCAGTAAAAATCAAAAGGAGATGTGAGTTAGTAAACTCAGAAAGCTATATTGCAAAATAACTATATATTGGGTTGGTCGAAAATTTTGTTTACGTTTTTGCATACCATCTTATGGAAAAACCTGACCAAACTTTCTGGCTAACTCAATATATACAATGCTGTTGATGTCTTTTCCATACTTTGGATTGAATGTCCAAATGTTCTATTGTAGGATTTCAACAGCAATGGCATCTTTTACAGAATCTAGATCATATCAAACTATATATACATACATTTTTTCCCTGTGAAATATTTGTTACCAAGAATTTGATCACATAGATTCTGCAAAATATTCAAGTTGCTTTAATTTTCCAACATCAGTTAGTTAATGCTAAGTATTTTAAAGAATATTTTACATTTGTTAGTCTTCTCAGTGTATTAATAAGACTGATCAATAGACTAAATATATTCTAACAATATAAGAAGCAGGAGATGTATAGACATTTGTTAACAACACAAATTTTCCATTGTATTTTGCTAAAATAGGAACTCCTAGTAGTAATACAAATTGTTCACATTTTTAGAAAAAATACAGGTAGCCTCTACCCAATAATTTCACTGCTAAAATATAAGCTGCCAGTATATTAGCAAAACTACATCAATATAGAGGTAAGAGAATATACATTGTTTATACTATGTGTTTTGGGGTGGGGGTTAAAACCAACAATGTTGATTAATAGAAGATTGATTATTAAATTTTGTTACATTCATACAACAAGTTACTCTGGAAGTGTTAAAAATAATGAAGCAATACAAATTTAATGCAGGCTTGGGAACAATATTATAAAAATAATATCAGTGGCTAAAAGTATTTTTCTGGATGGACAAGCAAGAAAATACTTTCAATAATATATTTTAGGGCAAGTGTTACTGAGGTTAAAAAGTTGTGGGTAGCATTCATTTTTATTTCATACCTTTAAGGTTTGGTTGATTACTCTTACCTTTTGCATGCATCAAATCTATGCCAGTTTTTATTATTCAGAGTAATTGTTAGGAACAATAGGTAATTTTAATATTTTTGTATTATTATTTATTTTTAAAATGAATAACATTATTGGCAATTTAAATATCAGAAACCAGTCTACAGCAAAATTTTATTTTTTAAAAAATCACTAAAAATTAGTTTGCCTCTTATAGGATCTGATTCAGCTCTAGAAGTTTGTCCTATTTCTTCATCTACTGATATTCAAAAAATTTACAGAAAAAATTCACTTGTTTAATATTTTAGCACTACTGTCTAGAGAAAAACGATTATGAAAATTGAAAAAGTCACTATCATGTAGAATTATAACAACTTTACAGGTTATAACAATAAAAATAACCATTTTTGCCCAAAGTGTTGATTATCATTTCATGGATTTCACCATCTGCACAAGCATTATATAATTGTGAATTCAGATATTTGCTTTACTAATTAACTACATTTTACCATTTAAAAAAGAAATTGAGGCCACTTTTGCAACTGGTAATATATGTTAACATAATTTTGTGAAATTCAACTTTTTGTATAATTGTATTTTTACTGCATTCAATATTTCTAAAGGTCACACCCTGTTACAGTTTTCCTGTTCCAGTTTTGGAATGTTGTTGTTCAGTCGCTTAGTTGAGTCTGACTCTTTGCAGCCCCATGGACTGCAGCATGCCAGGCTTCCCTGTCCTTCACCATCTCCCAGAGTTTGCTTAAACTCATGTCCATGGAGCCAGTGATGCCATCCAACCATTTTACTCTCAGTTGTCCCCTTCTCCTGCCTTCAATCTTAACCAGTATCAGGGTCCATTCTAGTGAGTTAGCAATTTGCATCAGGGGCCAAACTATTGGAGCTTCAGCTTCAGCATCAGTCCTTCTGAATGAATATTCATCATTATTTCCTTTAGGATTCGCTGGTTTGATCTCTTTGCAGTCCAAGGATCTCAAGAGTCTTCTCCAGGATCACAGTTCAAAAGCATCAGTTCTTCAATGCTCAGCCTTCTTAGGGCTTCCCTGATTGCTCAGTTAGTAAGAATCTGCCTGCAATGCAGGAAACCCTGGTTCGATTTCTGGGTCAGGAAGATCACCTGGAGAAGGGAAAGGCTACCAACTCTAGTATTCTGGCCTGCAGAATTCCATGGACTGTAAAGTTTATCGGGTTGCAAATAGTTGGACACAATTAAGCAACTTTCACTTTCACTCTTTTAGCCATCTTTAGAGTCCAACTCTCATATCCATATATGACTACTGAAAAACCCATAGCTTTGACCAGATGGACCTTTGTTGGCAAAGAAATGCCTCTGCTTTTTAATATGCTATATAGATTTGCCATAGTGTTTCTTCCAAGGAGAAAGCATCTTTTAATTTCATACCTGCAGTCACCATCTACAGTGATTTTAGAGCCCAAGAAAATAAAGTCTCTCACTGTTTCCATTGTTCTCCCATCTGTTTGCCATGAAGTGATGGGAGGACCAGAAGCCATGATCTTAGTTTTCTGAATGTTGAGTTTTAAGCCAACTTTTTCACTCTCCTCTTTCACCTTCATCAAGAGGTTCTTAGTTCCTCTTCACTTTCTGCCAGAAGGTTGTGTCATCTGCATATGTGAGGTTATTGATTTTTCTCTCTGCAATCTTGATTCCAGCTTATGCTCCATCCAGCCTGGCATTACTCATGAAGTTAAATAAGCAGGGTGACAATAGACAGCCTTGAGGTACCCCTTTCCCAGTTTGGAACCAGCTGTTGATTCATATCTGGTTCTAACTCCTGCTTCTTGACCTGCATACAGATTTCTCAGGAGGCAGGTAAGGTGGGCTGGTAATTCCATCTCTTTAAGAATTTTCCAATTTGTTCTGATCCACACAGTCAAAGGCTTTGGCATGGTCAATAAAGCAGAAGTAGATGTGTTTCTGGAACTCTCTTCCTCTTTCTATGATCCTTCGGGTTTGGTAATTTGGTCTCTGGTTCCACTGCCTTTTCTAAATCCAGTTTGAAATTCTGGAAGTCCTCCATTCACGTACTGTTGAATCCAACTTTGAGAATTCGGGGCATTACTTTGCTAGGATGTGAAATGAATGTAATTGTGCGGTAGTCTGAACCTTCTTCAGCACTTCTTTCCTTTGGGATTGGAATGAAAACTGACCTTTTCCAGTCTTTAGCCCACTACTGAGTTTTCCAAATTTTCTGGTATATTGAGTGCAGAACTTTCACAGCATCATCTTTTAGGATTTGAAATAGCTCAACTGGAATTTCATCACCTCCACTAGCTTTGTTCATAGTGATGCTTCCTAAGGCCCACTTGACTTCGCATTCCAGGTGATTGATCACACGAGTGTAGTTATCTGGGTCAGTACGATCTTTTTGGAATAGTTCTTCTATGTGTTTTTGCCACCTGTTCTTAGTGTCTACTTCTGTTAGGTCCATACATTTTCTGTTCTTTATTGGGCCCATTTTTGCATGAAATGTTCCCTTGGTATCTCTACTTTTCGTGAAGAGATCTCCAGTCTTTCCCATTCTGTTGTTTTCCTCTCTTTCTTTTGCATTGTTCACTTAGAAAGGCTTTCTTATCTCTCCTTTGTATTTTTTGGAATTCTGCATTCAGATGAGTATATCTTTCCTTTTCTCCTTTGCCTTTCACTTCTCTTCTTTTTTCAGCTATTTGTAAGGCCTCCTCAGACAACCATTTGCCTTTTTGTATTTCTTTTGCTTGGAAATATCACCTTGTCCTCTACAGTGTTATGAACTACCATCCTTAGTTCTTCAGGTACTCTGTGTATCAGATCTAATCCCTTGAATCTATGTGCCACTTCTAGTGTATAGTCGTAAGGGATTTGATTTAGGTTATACCTGAATAGTCTAGTGGTTCCCTACATTCTTCAATTTAAGTCTGAATTTGGCAATAAGGAGTTCCTGATCTGAGTCACAGTCAGCTCCCTGTCTTGTTTTTTTCTGACCGTATAGAACTTCTACATCTTTGGCTGCAAAGAATATAATCATTCTGATTTTGATATTGACCACCAGGTGATGTCCATGTTTGTAATTTTGGATTAGTAACAACTAATAAAAATTATTTCTTGGTTGCAATATGTACATTCTCTTTGAATTAACAGATATTAAGTAAACTGTATACTTCATTAAGTAAAACTGTATTAGCTATAGCTATTTATGCAAACTTCCACTGGTTAGCTCTCAATTATTTTGGGGGACAGGTATTATATATATATATATTTTTTCCTTCCAGATTTTCTTATTTATTTATTTTTAATTTTCTTTATTGTGTTGGTTTTGCCATACAATGACATGGAACTGCCATGGGTTTACATATGCTCCCCCTCCAGAACCCCCCTCCCTCCTCCCTCCCGATTCCCTCCCCCTGGGACATCTCGGTGCACCAGCCCTGAGCATCAATGCTGGGCTGGTGATTGATTTCACATATGATAACTAACATGTTTCAATGCCATTCTCCCATATCATCCCACCCTTGCCTCATCCATAGAGTCCACGAGTCTTTTCTATACATCTGCGTTCCTTTTGCTGTCTCGCATGAAGGGTTCTCGCTGCCATCTTTCTAAATTCCATATATATGTGTTAGTATACTGTATTGTTGTTTTTCCTTCTGGCTTACTTCACTCTGGATAATAGGCTCCAGTTCCGTCCACCTGAGTAGAACTGATTCAAATGAATTTTTTTTAATGCAGAGTAATATTCCATTGTGTATATGTACCATAGCTTTCTTTTTTCTTTTTTTTTTTTATTTTCTTTACTTTATTGTGTTGGTTTTGCCATACAATGACATGAAGCCACCATGGGTTTACATATGCTCCCCCTCCAGAAACCCCCTATATATTTTTATATAGCACTATGAAAGGTCTAAGATTTTACCATAGCTACAAGCAAAAAAATCCAAGTAGGTTTAATGTTTATGGATGCTGACACAATATATCTGGAACAAAGACAAATAACTTTGCTAATAAACACAGAAGTTGTAGCAAGAATTTGTTGTTAGGAGTTTGTTGTTGTTGTTGTTCATTAGTTTTTGTTTTGGCTTCACCATGCAGCATATATTGATAGGATCTTAGTTCCCCAACTAGGATCTTACCCAGGTCTCCTGCATTAGAAGCACAGTCTTAACCACTGGAGCACCAGGGAAGTCTCAAGAGTTTCTTGTTGGTGCTCTTCCCTCATGTTCCTCAGCCTCTAAGAGACAACCCAGGTGGATGAGATGGAGGGCTACATACACAGAGGGTCATACCATAGGATAGGAACACTTAGCTGAGGCCACCTATTACTTCTGTTGTAAACCTGCTCTTTGTCTAAAGGGGAAGTATTACATCAAGATTTCCCTGAGAAATGGCACATTATAAAGACTGACCAGTCCATTGCTTCTGTTCTCAGCATACATGTAGGAATGCACAGGACCTTTGGAAGACTGTCTCTTTCTACAATTATTAACAATTAAGATTTCTTAAATTTAGAGTGTTTGGGTGATGCTAGTGGTAAAGAACCCATCTGCCAAAAAAGGAGACATAACAGATGTGGGTTTGATCCCTGGATTGGGAAGATCCCCTGGAGGAGGGTATGGCAATCCACTCCAGTATTCTTGCCTGAAGAATCCCATGGACAGAGGAGTCTGGTGGGCTACACTTTATGGGGTCTCAAGGAGTTGGACATGACTGAAGTGACTTAGCAGGGACACATGTATTAATATTATTAATATGTTACCCATACCACATTTACAGTGGTTCTGTCATTAAGTATGATTGACATTTGATAAATTTCAGTTTTTGTGGGGTCTTCTGAAAACTGTATAATTTATAATTATTTTGTATGTGGAAAAGCTCCAGCTATATCAAATTAAAATTTTATAAATTCATTGGAACAGGTTGGGAATAAAAATTGTGAACCAAATGTGGAAGTAGTGTGATTAACTTAGCAAAAACCAACTGAAAGGAAACAGAAACCTATTTAAAATACTAAAGATCACCAAGGCCAAGGGAGAGAAATTTATGCCCAGAGATCTTAGAATATTTGAAGTAAATATATTAATACAACTGTGAAATGAAGACTACAACCTTAAATAAAGTCAGGAAACTTAAGGATCATCAAATCAGCAAAATATTGGATTTCCAATAGTGGACTAATAGGTTGGATGTACACAGATGTGCAGAGGATGGAAAATAAGACTAAATATAGAGACGGAAAACACTGAAGGGATGAAAGGATGTAAACAGAGATTACATGAGACACGTATCAGTTAAGGAATCAGTTGCCTGTTTGCTCTGATCAAGAGCACATGCTTTTCATTTCCATACATTCTGAAGAGAAGGGAAATCTAAAAGAATATATTTTAATTCAGACTGTTACTTGGCTAGCAGGTGTCACTGCATGTTCTCAACCTCCTATTAAAATGCTTATTAAATGTTAAAAATAATGAACTATCATAACATTGAAAAAGTGAGGAATAGGAAACAAAATATCAATGTCAGTATGATATTATCATTAAATGAAAAGCACAAGTACATGGACTTCGCTGGTGGTCTAGTGATTAAGAATCCACCTGTCAATATAGGGGACACAGGTTTGATCCCCGGTCCAGGAAGATCCCACATGCCATGGAACATCTAAGCCTGGGCACCACAGCTAGAGTCCATGCACTGCAACAAAAAATTCTGTATGGTGCAACTAAGACCCACGGCAGCCAAATAAATACTTTTTTAAAATAAAAAAGCAGAAGTAGTTGACTAATGTTACTGAGAGTTTACTTAATGAACATAAATAGAAAGTAGAAAGATCTTTTAAACTTCTCTCACATTTGCTAAATGATACATAAACCCAGTGCTTATACCAACATTGAATTATATATACAACCACCTCTCTATTTTTCAAGTGTGATATTTGTGAAACACTCCTCTGAAATGTAATTTTCATATTTATATTTATATCAGATAAAGATATTGGGTTCAAATGCAGCTTTAAAAGATGCAAAAACACAAATTATCCCCAAGGTGGGTGCAAGATCTGAATAAATTGGTGCCCCAACGACAACAAAAACAAATAAAAATGTAGGGATAATTATTTGCCAAACAGAACACCCCATGTTGTGTGTTGTTCAGGTATGGGTAACAATTTTCTGGTTCTTCCACTCAGCTTGTGATAGTTTTTGTCCTAGACTATCATTTCAAGGATGTTTATATCAGAAAGAATCTTGAAAGATGTAGGGTGTCTCCTTTGGGAGAAGACAGATGTGTTTCCTGACCAGGGTAATAATGTCTCCCTCTGAGGCATATTTGCTACAAGACTTCTTATAAGACATGGGATTTTTCTAAACTTGGGGGTCCTCAGATGTAAAGCAAACACATTCCTCCTGGATTTGCCCTGTGCTGCCCTAGGGAGGAGCAATGGAAACCTACACAGACATCAAGCTAAGGCTGCCTGCAGTGTTGTGAGTAATACATTATTCTGTCTCTGACCCAGGGGTTTCCTGTGCTTTGCAAGTATCTATACAAGTTTTGCAAGCTAACTTGTTAACTTGAAAATAGTAAACTCTCATCCTTTAAAGTTCTAAACATCCAGAAATGTATGAAGCAAGTCTTCTTATACTCCTGCCCCTTTGTCCATCTTTCCAGGCTGCAAAGGATCTTTAGGAATCTGAAGAAATGTTCCTGAAGCAAACAAGAGGAAGACATATCCTCACACAAAGATGCTTGTTTCTCTACAAATTTAGGAGAAGTGGAAATATCTTATTTTCTACTCTGAATTGCTTTCACTACAGAAGAGGGGAAAATGCAAGTTTTCTGTAATGCCCACCACCATCTCCAATGCTTGGGCCCATGTTTGGGATAGGACTTCCCAGGTGGCGCAGTGGTAAAGAATCTGCCTGCCAATGCAGGAGATGCAGGAGACGCGGGTTCAATTCCTGGGTCAGGAAGGTCGTCTGAGTAGGAAACAGCAATCGACTCCAGTAGTCTTGCCTGAACAGTCCCATGAGGAAAGGAGCCTGGAGTGCTACAGTCTTTAGGGTTGCAAAGAGTCTGATATTACTGAGCAAACATGTAGATGTTTGGCAGCCAGGAGAGGGGAACACAAATATTCCTGTTGATGGGAGGGATTTACGTAGGAAGCAATCCTGGCTGTGCTGGCTGTCAGCTGTGCTGTCCTGCTGGATGTTTAGATCACCCCCCAGCAATCCTGTTCTCTGTCAGGGGTGAGAGGCATCCCTGTGCAGGGCTAGCATTTGAGCCTCTTTCTGAGCTTGAATTCTGTCTTTGGTTCAGGATCTTAGGATAGAATAATGTGTCTGGAGCAAACATAGCCCTTTCTTCAGGGCTCTCCTTTCGGAATCTGAAAAGGAGAGGAATATTGTAATGGAGTGTGGGGTGTCCTAAGGAGAATAAATTATAAGTTCATGATCCATGCCTTTTATTATACTCTCCTGTTCAATTTCATGCTAGTCTTCTATAGATAAGAAGGTTCTTTTTCTTTAAAACTTTCATTGTTTTCATTTGAATTTTCTTGATGATGTGGACCATCTTTTCATACACTTATTTGCTATCTTTTTTTTTATAAGGACTGCTATCCAAAACATAAAAAGAAATCTCAGCAATAAGAAATCAAAAGGCCCTATTTAAAACTGGACTAAAGACTTTAAGAGACACCTTACGAAAAAAAAGATAGCAAGAACAGTTATCACATATGTATCTTGCAACTATTTTCTTATAGTTTGTGACTGTTTTCATACTAATGTATAAGCAACTACTAGTCCATATTGAAAACAAAGTAGAGTCTGTTAAAGTTAGTACATTAAAAGCTGCAAACAGGGAGCGAAACTAAGATGGCGGAGGAATAGGACGGGGAGAACACTCTCTCCCCAATAAATATACCAAAAGAACTTTTAAAGGCTGAGCAAACTCCAAAAAACAGGAACTGAATGCTGGCAGAGGACATCGGGCATCTGGAGAGGCGACCCAGTGCCGACATGAGGAGGTAGGACAAAAGAAAGAAAAGAAAAAAAAGTAGAGGGAGAGACAAAGAGCTGGGGACGGGTTCCGTCCCGGAAGGGGAGTCTGGAATAAAGAGGAAAAAAAAAAAGAGGAGAAAGGTTTCCGAATACCAGGGAGCATTCTCTCTGGCAGATCTGCGGTGGATCTTGGAGAGCAATATAGCTGAGAGCAGAAGCAGATTAATAGCTAAGCCCTGCAAGGTTCGTCTCTGGCTACAAGGAACAGCCGAGCGCGGCAGCACAGCCGAAGCAGACTGCTCCTGCTCAGGGAGGGGCGGGCCGCGGGCTCAGGGAACGGAGCAGCCTGAGGGACCTAACCTTCCAGGAAAAGCTCCCTCTCCCCCCCAGGTCCGTGAACCAAACAAAGGGCGGTGAGGAGTCAACAGAGAGGCTGGGCAGCTGCGGGCTGCGGACCTGCCCAGCCCCCGCCGGAGAGCAGTGGGCATAACCCAGCCCCGGGGAGGCTAACCAAGACTTCTGGGGATTCTGGACAGATCGGTGCTGTATACACCTTAGAAGGAGTGCTCAGCTGCA
>ML663008.1:8546611-8586337 GCA_007570785.1 Antilocapra americana | reverse complement strand
GCTATGCCGGGGGAGGGGAGAAGCCCCACTCCCCAACTGTGCTGGGCGGACGACAGAGAGCCTGAGCAGAGGGGGAGGGGGAAGCCCTCTCACCAGGAGCAGGGCAAACTCCAAAGCGCTGAATAGACACTTAAAAGACCAGCAGACAGAAGATGCTAGCAGAACTAACAGCTTTGAAACAGACAGGAGAAGCAAATTAAAGCCCTGCAGGTGGCGATAACTGCATAGAAAGGAGTCTATAAGTCTGTGAAAAGGAGAAGCCGGACCAGGGAATCATCTGAAAATCTACAGACCCTTCCCTTCACCGAATGCACCAGCACCAGAGAAAGCCTTCATTATAACTGTACTAGGAACATCTTTTAAATTTTTAAAACTTTTATATATATATATATATTGTTTTTTTTTTTCTTGTTTTTTTTCTTTTTCTTCTTCTTCTTCTTTTTTTTTTTTTTTTTAGAATTTTTAAGTCCCATATGAACTTGCTATTTTTTTTTTCTTCTTCTTATTTCTTTTTTCTCCTTTATTTTTATTTTCCGGTTTTTTTTTTTTTAAGTATTTTTGAGAACCCAGTCTTTACTCTAGATTTTTAATCTTTGCTCATTAGTACCTGGTATCAACTTTGTACCTTTCAAGATCCAAGCACCAGTACCCACTGCTACCTGGGAATGAGATCATTGGCTTGACTGCTTTCTCCCCATTCTTATCTCTTGCTAGTAACAGTGAGGAAACCTAGACTCACCCACCAGAAAACCACACAAGCCTTTCCACCCAGGAAACTTCGACAAACCACGCATCCAACCCCTCCCATAGAGAGGAATCCCCACAGTAAAGGGACAACACAGCAAGATAAACAAGATGAAAAGGCAGAGAAATACCCAGCAAGTAAAGGAACAGGATAAATACCCCCTAGACCAAACAAAAGACGAAGAGATAGGAAGTCTACCTGACAAAGAATTCCGAATAATGATAGTGAAAATGATCCAAAACCTGGAAAATAAGTTGGAGTTACAGCTCAATAACCTGCAGGCAAGGATTGAGAAGATGCAGGTAAGCTTTAACAAGGACTTAGAAGAAATGAAAAAGAGACAAAATACAATGAATAATGCAATAAATGAGATCAAAAACACCCTGGAGGGAACCAACAGTAGAATAACAGAGATAGAAGACAGAATAAGTGAGGTAGAAGACAGAATGGCAGAAATAAATGAAACAGAAAGGAAAAATGAAAAAAGAATTAAAAGAAATGAAGACAACCTTAGAGACCTCTGGGACAATATTAAACGCACCAATATTCGAATCATAGGAGTCCCAGAGGAAGAAGACAAAAAGAAAGACCATCAGAAAATTCTTGAAGAGATAATTGTAGAAAACTTCCCTAAATTGGGGAAGCAAATAGCCACTCAGGTCCAAGAAACACAGAGAATCCCAAATAGAATGAACCCCAAGCGGGACACCCCAAGACACATATTAATCAAATTGGCAAATATCAAATACAAAGACCAAATATTAAAAGCAGCAAGGGAGAAGCAAAAGATAACTCACAAGGGGAATCCCATAAGGATAACAGCTGATCTCTCAACAGAAACGCTTCAGGCCAGAAGGGAATGGCAAAACATACTTAAAGTCATGGAAGAAAACAATCTACAACCCCGACTACTCTACCCAGCAAGGATCTCATTCAAATTTGAAGGAGAATTCAAAATTTTCTCAGACAAGCAGAAACTGAGAGAATTCAGTAATACCAAACCAGCCCTCCAACGAATGCTAAAGGATCTTTCCTAGATAGGAAACACCGATGGGATAGATAATCTGGAGCCCAAAACAATAAAATAAATGGCAGCGGGATCATACTTATCAATAATTACCTTAAATGTAAACGGGCTGAATGCCCCAACCAAAAGACAAAGATTGGCTGAATGGATACAGAAACAAGACCCCTATATATGTTGTCTACAAGAGACCCACCTCACACCTAGGGACACATATAGACTGAAAGTTAAAGGCTGGAAAAAGATATTCCATGCAAATAAAGACCAAAAGAAAGCAGGAGTGGCAATACTCATATCTGATAAAGTAGACTTTAAAATAAAGGCAGTGAAAAGAGATAAAGATGGACATTACATAATGATCAAAGGATCAATCGAGGAAGAAGAAATAACAATTATAAATATTTATGCACCTAACATAGGAGCTCCACAATATGTAAGGCAAATGCTAACAAATATGAAAGGGGAAATCAACAACAACACAATAATAGCAGGAGACTTTAATACACCACTCACACCAATGGATAGATCAACTAGACAGAAAAGTAACAAGGAAATTCAAACATTAAATGAAACAATAGACCAACTAGACCTAATTGATATCTATAGGTCATTCCACCCCAAAACAAGGAATTTCACCTTTTTCTCAAGTGCACACGGGACCTTCTCCAGGATAGATCACATCCTGGGCCATAAATCTAACCTTGATAAATTCAAAAATATTGAAATCATCCCAAGCATCTTTTCTGACCACAATGCAGTGAGATTAGATATCAACTACAGGAGAAAACCTCTCAAAACTTCCAACATATGGAGGCTCAACAACACACTGCTGAATAACCAACAAATCGCAGAAGAAATTAAAAATGAAATTCAGTTATGCATGGAAACGAATGAAAATGAAAACACAACAGCTCAAAACCTATGGGACACTGTGAAAGCAATGCTAAGGGGAAAGTTCATAGCAATACAAGCTCACCTCAGGAAACAAGAGAAAAAGCAAATAAATGACCTTACTATACACCTAAAGAAACTAGAAAGGGAAGAGATGCAGAAGCCCAGGTCTAGTAGAAGGAAAGAAATCTTAAAGATCAGGGCAGAAATTAATGCAAAGGAATCAAAAGTGACCATAGCAAAAATCAACCAAGCCAAAAGCTGGTTCTTTGAGAAGATAAATAAAATTGACAAACCATTAGCCAGACTCATCAAGAAACAAAGGGAGAAGAACCAAATCAACAGAATTAGAAATGAAAACGGAGAGATCACAACAGAAAACACAGAAATACAAAGGATCATAAGAGACTATTATCAGCAACTATATGCAAATAAACTGGACAACCTGGATGAAATGGACAAATTCCTAGAAAAGTACAACTTTCCAAGACTAAACCAGGAAGAGATAGATAATATTAATAGACCCATCACAAGCATGGAAATTGAAACCGTAATCAGAAATCTTCCAAAAAACAAAAGCCCAGGACCAGATGGCTTCACAGCTGAATTCTACCAAAAATTTAGAGAAGAGCTAACACCTATTCTACTCAAACTCTTCCAGAAAATTGCAGACGAAGGTAAACTTCCAAACTCATTCTATGAGGCCTCCATCACCCTAATTCCAAAACCTGGCAAAGATGCCACAAAAAAAGAAAACTACAGGCCAATATCACTGATGAACTTAGACGCAAAAATCCTCAACAAAATTCTAGCAAATAGAATCCAACAACACATCAAAAAGATCATACATCATGATCAAGTAGGCTTTATCCCAGGGATGCAAGGATTCTTCAATATTCGTAAATCGATCAATGTAATACACCACATTAACAAATTGAAAAATAAAAATCACATGATTATCTCAATAGATGCAGAGAAAGCCTTTGACAAAATTCAACATCCATTTATGATAAAAACCCTCCAAAAAGCAGGAATAGAAGGAACATACCTCAACATAATAAAAGCTATATATGACAAACCCACAGCAAACATTATCCTCAATGGTGAAAAACTGGAAGCATTCCCCCTGAAATCAGGGACAAGACAAGGGTGCCCACTCTCACCACTACTATTCAACATAGTTTTGGAAGTTTTGGCCACAGCAATCAGAGCAGATAAAGAAATCAAAGGAATACAGATTGGAAAAGAAGAAGTAAAACTCTCTCTGTTTGCTGATGACATGATCCTCTATATTGAAAACCCTAAAGACTCTACGAGAAAATTACTAGAGCTAATCAGTGAATATAGCAAAGTTTCAGGATACAAAATCAACACACAGAAATCCCTGGCATTCCTATACACTAACAGTGAGAAATCAGAAAGAGAAATTAAGGAAACAATTCCATTCACCATCGAAACAAAAAGAATAAAATACTTAGGAGTATTTCTACCTAAAGAATCAAAAGACTTGTATATAGAAAACTATAGAACACTGATGAAAGAAATCAAGGAGGACACAAACAGATGGAGAAATGTACCGTGTTCGTGGATTGGAAGAATCAATATAGTGAAAATGAGTATACTACCTAAAGCAATCTATAGATTCAATGCAATTCCTATCAAGCTACCAGAGGTCTTCTTCAAAGAATTAGAACAAATAATTTCTCAATTTGTATGGAAATACAAAAAACCTCGTATAGCCAAAGAAATCTTGAGAAAGAAGAATGGAACTGGAGGAATCAACCTACCTGACTTTAGGCTATACTACAAATCCACAGTCATTAAGACAGTATGGTACTGGCACAAAGACAGAAACATAGATCAATGGAACAGAATAGAAAGCCCAGAGATAAATCCACGCATCTATGGACACCTTATCTTTGACAAAGGAGGCAAGAATATACAATGGAGAAAAGACAACCTCTTTAACAAGTGGTGCTGGGAAAACTGGACAGCCACTTGTAAAAGAATGAAACTAGATCACTTTCTAACACCATACACAAAGATAAACTCAAAATGGATCAAAGATCTAAGCATAAGACCAGAAACTATAAAACTCCTAGAGGATAACATAGGCAAAACACTCTCTGCTATAATCCAAAGCGGGATACTCCATGACCCACCTCCCAGAATATTGGAAATAAAAACACGAATAAACAAATGGGACCTAATTAAAATTAAAAGCTTTTGCACAACAAAGGAAACTATAAGCAAGGTGAAAAGACAGTCTTCCGAATGGGAGAAAATAATAGCCAATGAAGCAACAGACAAACAATTAATCTCAAAAATTTACAAACAACTCCTGCAGCTCCATTCTAGAAAAATAAACAACCCAATTAAAAAGTGGGCCAAAGAACTTAACAGACATTTCTCCAAAGAAGATATAAAAATGGCTAACAAACACATGAAAAGATGCTCAACATCACTCATTATCAGAGAAATGCAAATCAAAACCACAATGAGGTACCACTTTACACCAGTCAGAATGGCTGCCATCCAAAAGTCTACAAGCAATAAATGCTGGAGAGGATGTGGAGAAAAGGGAACTCTCTTACACTGTTGGTGGGAATGCAAACTAGTACAGCCACTATGGAAAACAGTGTGGAGGTTCCTTAAAAAGCTGCAAATAGACCTGCCATATGACCCGGCAATCCCACTGCTGGGCATGTACACCGAGGAAACCAGAATTGAAAGAGCCACGTGCACCCCAATGTTCATCGCTGCATTGTTTACAATAGCTAAGACATGGAAACAACCTAGATGCCCATCAACTGATGAATGGATAAGAAAGCTGTGGTACATATACACAATGGAATATTACTCAGCATTAAAAAAAAATTCATTTGAAGCAATTCTACTCAGATGGACGAAACTGGAGCCCATTATCCAGAGTGAAGTAAGCCAGAAGCAAAAACAACAATACAGTATATTAACACATATATATGGAATTTAGAAAGACAGTAATGAGAACCCAACATGGGAGACAACAAAAGGAACGCAGATGTATAGAATAGACTTGTGGACTTTGTGGATGAGGGTAAGGGTGGGACGATATGGGAGAAGGGCATTGAAGCATGTTAATTGTCATGTGTCTAATCAATCGCCAGCCCAGGATTGATGCTCGGGACTGGTGCAGCGAGATTTCCCGGGGGGGAGGGAGGAGGGAGGGGGGACCCGGAGGGGAAGCATATGTAAACCCATGGTGATATCATGACAATGTATGGCAAAAACAACAATAAAAAAAAATAATAAAAAAAATAAAAAATAAAAAATAAATAAATAAATAAAAGCTGCAAACATAACATGCTGTTTACAATACACTCTAACATAATTAACACACATACACACTTAAACCATCTTTTTAGAGCTAATGAAATTATGTGATTTTATATTTTGGTTTGTATTCTAAATACATTTATAAATTAATATGTAAAATGAATTGAATGCCTATAAAAAGATAAAATCTTATGGAAAATGTATTAAATTTAAGAACTCATTTTTTTTCATCTTTGGAACTTTTGTAAGCATATTGAAGGAAGTACGAGTATTTGTCATCTGTCTTATGTCATAGTGATTAAAACATTTATTTTTTTGAAATGTTATTCTTGTTTAAGATAATTTTGTAATACCCTCATAAGGAATGTGATGTCATTTCTGTTGTGATATTTTGATGATAGCAGCATTCTGTAGGCAGAAACTAAATTTTTGATTAAAAATGTTCAAGAGTTTCAATTTTTCCATCTCTGATTTTAATGAGTGGATTTGGATTCACAGCACAAAATGATAGGTAATCCATATTAATACCCTTTCTTTGGAAATAATATTACAAATGCAGTCAATACATAGTTAATTAAAAGGTAAATTTTACTTCCCATATAAATGTAACCTCATTCTTTCCCTCCAATAGTTTGTCCCCTCCTGTATTCCATTGGTTGTTCAATGTTAGCATCATTTCCCAGGTCAATTAAACATGAAACATAGTGGTCATTGAACTCATTACTCTTAGTCATCCTGAACAACTATTTAATCAAGAGTTCTATTTATTCTACCTTCTCAATATCTCATAAATCTAACTTTTTATTCCTTTTTTCCCCCAGTATCACTGTGTTGTTGTTAATGGTTCTCTTCCCTCAAAAAAGAGAAGAAATAATCAGATAACTTCCTCTAGTCTAGTCTCCTTCAGAATCCATATGGTATGACTTCTCAGAATAATACAACATTAACTTCCAAATGCAGCAAAAAAAAAAAAAGCCTTCTAAAACTACAAGTCATTAGAATTCTATAAAAAATAGAAAAATAAAAGATTTGTGTTTTCCAAAAAAATGCATTGGAAATTTAAATTTAACATGGAAATATCTTATAGAACTATATTTTGGCAAATTTCCAAGTAAGGCACTTCTATTTATATTATAGATGAATATTTTGGGTAATTATTTCATATTCACTGTAAGAGGTGATTTATTTCATTATTTTATAGGCAGACTACAAGTGGTGCTAAGGAGGTATTATCTCCCAAAAATGTCTTTATCTGAGAGCTTTCTTAAGTTTAACAAAATTTGTTTATACAGGAACACATAACCAAATCATTTTATGCAATCATTATATACATTAAAAAACCCTAAGCAATTCTCCCATGCATATTTAATTTGACAGAATACAGAAGAATAATTTCAAATCCAATTACTATATATCTATAAAACTTTGATGGGGGTGGAGGGTAGTAATTCTTAGGATTCTTCACAATTTGCTGAAAAATATCATTCAAATGAGAAGATGTTAAGATAATATTAGTGTCCTAAAAGTCATAAATCCTCCAAAGATCATAAAGCTGGAAGGGAAGAAAATTAATTTGTGCTAGTTTTTAAAATCACTACCAAATTTCAGTGTCATCAAACTTTGTATTCATTAACAAGTCATTATATTTGAAAATGACAGGGAGGTTAGATTCTCTTCATGTCATAAATGTTCCCATAAAACAAATAATTATTGAAAAATCATTGCTATTTGCAAATTAAATAAATTACTTGTAACCAAATCTCTTCAAAACAAAATTAGAAAAGTTTTTTCCTATTTTTTATTTCAGTTTTTTTTTTTTTTTTTTTTAAATGCTGGAGACCTGGGTTTGATCCCTGGGTTAAGGGTAGATCTCTGGGAGAAATGGAGGGCTACTCACTCTAGTCTTCTTGCCTGGAGAATTTCAAGGACAGAGGAGCCTGGCAAGCTACAATCCATGGGATCTCAAAAAATCGGACATGACTGAGCAACTAACACCGTTGTGTTTCAAATTTATACAGCAAAGTGATTCAGCTATATACACACACACAGACACACTCACATATACATATGTATATATATACACATTATTTTTCACATTCTTTTCCATTATAGGTTATTACAGGAATCTGAATAGAGTTCTTTGCGCTATACAGTAGGTCCTTGTTGCTTGCATGCATGCATGCTAAGTCACTTTAGTGTCTGACTCTTCACGACCCTAAGGACTGAAGCCTGCCAGGCTCCTCTGTCCATGAGATTCTCCAGGCATGAATACTGGAGTGGATTGCCATGCTCTCTTCCAGAGGATCCTCCCGACACAGGAATCAAACCCACATCTCCCGGTCTCCTGCATTGGCAAGAGTTCTTTACCAGTCACCACCTGGAAGGACCCTTTGTTGCTTACATATTTTATATGAAGTACTCTGTATATGCTAATCCTAAACTCCTAATTTAAATAACTTGGACTTTGGGAAATTGTGCCATTTTTAATAATTTACATTATCAAAAAATTAACATTATTTAAATTCACTGAACTTGAATCTATGAATATAAAAGAAATAACTTTAATTATGCCTTAAGTAGTTTCAATGAAGTAGTAAATTAATTTAAAGCAGCTTTCTATGAATAATGTAGAATTAACATATTCCTTTGAGCAAAAATTTGTTCTTCTTACCTATAACAGTTTAAAGTAAGCTGGAAAGGATGTATTTAAAATATACTGTTGTTTTTCCTTTTATTGTAAATCAAGAGTTGCTGTGTTGCAATTTCCCCCCACATAATGCTCTAAATCTCAGGTTGTAGAGTTCACTTTTCTCATTTATAGGTGTGAATATAACTGCTATAAATGGTTCAGCCATCTCTAGACTCACAACACAGCTGTCTGAATTCCACCTATCGTGGTAAGTACCTGTCTTTTTGAATCAGCTTTTATTACTGATTGTGGTGACCTCAACTTGGTATTGATTTGGCCATCATTAGATGAAGAAGACTTCTATTATCTGCTGTCTCACCCACTACCATCAGTTTTCAGTATATTCTCTACAGTATCAGAGGCAAATAATTTTATTCTCTAAAGAATCATAAAACTTGATGGAAAGAATTTCAGAACATAATAGGGTGAAAAACTTATTCTTTGTTATTTGGTACATTTTAAAAATATTGAGTATTTATGTAGATTGACATCCTGTTATGGCAGATTAATTACTGTATTAAATATATTGAAATATTTGTTTTATAAAAGATATTTAACAATGAAGAGAGGTACACGCAATTATTAAAAATAATCTTCACTCATATTTTAGCCTCATCTCAGTGTATTATAAAATATCACTGGTTACTATTATTAATTTATATACTATGAAAATTACTTTATTATTTTTTGGGGAGGTATATACCATGTGGCTAGGGGATCTTACTTCCCCCACCAGGGATTGAACCCAGGCCACACAGTGGAAGTGCTGAGTCCTAATCACTGGTCTGCCAGAGGATTACTGAAAGTTACTTTTTTGGCCTACACTTATTCATATTTTAAAGCATGCATGTTTTCTAATAACAATCACAGTCAATTGACAGACATTTCAAACAACCCAAAGAGTTCTGTATGCTGTTCCTGCATTTTTGCCTTTTCTAGAATGTCAAATACATAGACTCAAAGGGGATGTCATCTTTTGAGTCTGAATTCTTTCATTTAGCATATTGCCTTTAAGAATTTTTTATGTTGTGGTTACATAATATTGACTGATATAACACAGTTAGTTTATCTGTTTGCCTATTAATGGGCATTGCAACTGTTTCTGGGTGTTGGGGAACTATCAACAATGCTGCTTTAAAACATTTATGTTTAGGTTTTTGTATGAACATAGTTCTCATCTTTAGCATAAATACCTAGAATAAATGCAAATCTCAGGTGATTCAGTAAGCATTTTTAACTTTAAAAGAAACTTTCACACCATATTTCAGAGAAACCACATTATTTTGCATTTCCACCATCAGTGTCTGAGTGTTTCTTTTGTTCTGCATCCTTGTTTTTGTAAAAAACTTTAGCTGTTCTAATCAGTGTGTCATGGTATGATATCTTACTGTGTGTTTATTAACTTTCATTTTCTTAATGACTAAATGACTAATAATTATGAGTATGTCTTTTTTCATTTGCTTATTTACATCTCTTTCATCTTCTTTGGGGAAGTGCCTGTTCAAATATTTTGCCCATTTTTTACAGGGTTGCTGGTTTTCTTATTATTGTTTTGAGAGTTCTTTATATATTATGGACACAAGTTCTTTGTCTGATATTGATTTTGCAAATATTTATCCCTAATCTGTAACTTGCCTTTTTATCCTCTTAACAGTAGCCTTCACAAAAAATTTTTGATTTTGATGACGTCTTTAGTTACTGACTCTTCTTTTATAGTTTGCACTTTGGATGTCAAATCTACGAATCCTTTGTCTAGTTGACAGTTATATAAATTCATCAATACTAAGTTGTATATCATATTAATAGTAACTCTGGCTGTCTACAGAGTATTATTTAATGACTTTATTACTTATGTTTGTATGTTTTACTGGGCTTTTAAAGGCATAATTTGCTCTAACTTAATTAGCATTGGAAGATTAATTCAAGTTCTAAAATTCACTGAACTTAATATTATACTTGTTTAATATGTTACCAATAGTTGCTTATCTCTATAGAAAAGTCTTCCAAAATGTTCTGGAAGGAGGACAATATTTTTTTAATAGCATATAATTGGCATATAATTATAAGTTATGTTATATAAGTTTCAGGTATGTTTGTGTGCTAAGTCATGTGCTAAGTCATGTCTGACTCTTTTGTAACCCCATGGACTATAGCTTGCCAGTCTCTTCTGTTCATGGGATTTTCCATGCAAGAATACTGGAGTGGGTTGCCATGCCCTTCTCCAGGAGATCTTCCCAACCCAGGGATCAAACCCTCATCTCTTATGTCTCCTGCATTGGCAGGAGGGTTCTTTACCACTAGTGTCACCTGGGAAGCCCTGGTATACAACATAATGACTCAATATTTATATGTATTGCAAAATAAAGCAGTAAGTTTAGTTAATATCCATCACCATATATAGCTACAATGTTTTTCCCCTGGATGGGAACTTTTAAAACCTACTCCCCTAAAACTTTCAGATACACAATACAGTATTATTAACAATAGTCAACTTGTTGTATAGTATATCCCTATGGTTTGTCTATTTTATAATTGGAAGTGTGTACTTTTGAAACCATCCACACCCATTTCACCCACCCCTTACTCCCTGTCTCTGACAATGACCAATCTTTTCTCTCTGTGTATTGGATAATATTATCAAATGAATTTATGAAATGCTCTGCTATGCTCAGACCTGCACAGTACAGATACACAGGACAGGTCGTTCAAAACAAAAGGTCCCATTTAAAACAGACAATTCACATCATAGATACAAAGTGATAGATTAAAGGGCAGATGACAGATTCCAAGCCCCTTGGAGCAGCAGAGAGATCCCCCTGCATATAACCCACAAGGCCATAAACTCATTTGACGGCACACGAATGCACTTCTTCAATGGAACAGACAATGAATGGAACAGGATGTCAGTCCTGACCATGAATCAGGTGGGCTAAGTTCCAAGGTCATTTTCTTTTCCAATCTGTCACTTCACAGTTCTTGATTCTTATCCTTGGCTAACATCAATTCAGTAATTTTCCTTCAATTAGGATGCAGAAAATTTGGATTGTTCCTACTAATAGCATAAAGTGAAAGTGAAAGCTGTGTCTGGCTCTTTGTGACCCCAAGGACTATAAAGTCCATGGAATTCTCCAGGCCACAATACTGGAGTGGTTAGCCATTCCCTTCTTCAGGGGAGCTTCCCAACCCAGGGACTGAACCTCTTATCTCCCACATTGCAGATGGATTCTTCACCAGCTGAGCCACAAAGGAAGCCCAAGAATACTGGAGTGGGTAGCCTATCCCTTCTCCAGGGGATCTTCCCGACCCAGGAATCCAACTGGGGTCTCCCTCATTGCAGGCAGATTCTTTACCAGCTGAGCTATGAGGGAAGATCATAAAGGATGGATCAATTTTCTGACACGTATGAGAGTAGGTGAGAGTGTGGGTGTAACTATGGGAACAGTCAAAGCCTCTGTGACCATGGTTCTGCAACATTCTTTCTGAAAGGCCAGGCTGCAAGTGCACTTTACAACTTGCATCCAGCTGCCACAGGGACTATCCCTTTCTTGGAGATTCATAATATATGCGTGACCATGCTCAGTTGCTTCAGTTTGTCCAGCTCTTCGCAACCCTATGGATTGTAGCTTGCCAGGCTCCTCTGTCAGTGGCATTGTCCAGGCAAGAATACCGCAGTGGGTTGCTGTGCCCTCCTCCAGGGGATCTTCCTGATCTAGGGATCAAACCTGGGTCTCTTATGTTTCCTGCATTGGCAGGTGGGTTCTTCACCTCTAGCGTCACCCAAAAAGCCTTCATAACGCATATATAAAAGTAAAATAAAAAATTGTAGGAGGAAAAAAGAAAGTATGTTTGGACCCATTAACATACAAGGATAATGCCTAGCCTGATTATCTACTTTCATTGAAAACTTTTCATGCTTATTTATCTAAAAATTATTACAGTTTTGAAAAGACAAATTTTGATTTAACCCTATATTAACAAGCTCATTTAATTTTGCATACTTAAATTTTTCTCCCATGTGACAGTCATGATCGTACCTTATTGAACCAAAATATGCTTCAGACTCACACGCAGTCTCATGATTTCCTAAAAAATGCTGAAAAAGGAATAGATATGAAAGAAACGCGCCATGGAATTTTGTACTCCAGGATGCATTGGCTGTTACTTTTCAAGAAATACTTTTACAGAAAATATTAGTAGTCACATGGAGGAAGCTGTTGGATTATACTTTGTGTATGGAAACGTCTTCTACCATTTCAAAGAAGCTGGACAGCATTCTTTATGGGCCACCACGTTCACCAGCTTGGATTTACATGTCAAATGAAAAGCAATGATTTGCTCAACTTGAGAAATGATTGCCTCACAGTGTCATTGCAGAACCTCTTCCTAAAAGAATACTGTAAGAGGAAGGAGAGGAAGCCTCTGAGGCAAATTGTAATGTAAAATAAATGATGCCATGTGATTTTGGTCAAAAAAAAAAAAAGAATACAGAATTTAATCTTTTTCTTTCCTTTCTTTTTAACCCCTGGCTCTTAGCATGGGGACTGGCATGTTTGAGGTGCTTAAGTACATGACTGTTGAATATAAATAATAGAAACCTTTAAAAACTTTTAATTATCCTATCTTGGTGTATTTCCCTTAAAAATAAAAGCCCCAAAGACATCGCTATTTAAAAATTCTGTTTAAAGTAAGAACTAGAGAATTTAAGAGAGTCACCACTGCAAGCTGACCTGTGAGTGGGAGGCTCCTGGAATAACACTAACTTGCTAAACACAAAGAGCTTCAACACAGCCTCTTAAATTCTCCATCTGAGTGATCATCTTGGATTTTTATTACACTTTTGAACATTACATCAATGTCCTTTTGAAGAAAAAGTAGACCTAAACACTAATATCTCTCCCTCCAATTATAACTAATTGTATAGGCAACTTTAGCCAAAGTTTGGTTTAATCCATAAATCAGGTAGTTTGGACTAAATTATTTTTATGGTTCTTTACAATTTTAAGTATGCAAAATATGTTGATTTTTTTTATTTACAGTACTTGGCAAATAGATTCCATTCAATGAATAACACCAGCAACATATTATGAGACCAAATATTAAAAAGTAGTGCAATCACTGAAGAATTATGAGTTATTATTAGGAAAAATAATATGATTAGTGGAAAGAAAATAATCTTTGTAATAATCTAAATATGAACTTGAATCCCCTATTTGCTTCTTACTAGCTCCAAGATCTTAGATAAATTTATTAAGAATTTTGAAAATTTATATACTCTAATGGAGACAATGAGACATAAACTGTGTTGCCTATAGTTTCAATAAAACAATGTTAGTTTTCTTATATTATCCTACCTGCTCACTTGTGTAATTATTTTACCGTGCATGAAAAGAGATCCCAGTAACTATTTTAAGGTGATGTAAATACATGCTTTCTTCCATTTATGGCACTTTTCCAGTGGTAGTTTCTAATGATACCCTGTTTCTCTTTAGATTTATCTACAGAGTTCTTAGGGGCTTACCAGGTGGCTCAGTGGGTAAAGAATCCAACTGCAATGCAGGAGACGAGGTTTGATCTTTGGATTGGGAAGATGCCCTGGAAGAGGGCATGGCAACCTTCTCTAGCCTGGAGAATTCTATGGAGAGAGGAGCCTGGAGGGCTACAGTCCATGGGATGGCAGAGTCAGAGATGACTCAAGTGACTGAGTGTGCATACACATTTCCTGGCCTCCTGGGAGCCAGGTGATTTACACTCATCAGCATGAATTTTCATGGTAATCCTTTCAAGCTCTGCATTTAAATTATGCACAGAACTTTCAGAAAGTAGCTTGAAGTTCTCCTGAGAAACAACTAGAAATACATCTTAGCTATAACACATTTTGTCATATTTAGCTTTCCCACAGTTCACTTTTGCTTACCATGAGACAAAACACAATGCTAATACTGTCAAAGATCAGTTTAAAACTTCAAGCATTTAGAGGTTTTTTTTTTTTTTCCCTCTCTGTCATATGGTGTAAAATATTTCCCACAGGCAATTTCCCAACTCAGGCATGCAGAGGACTAGAAAGCATTTCCAGAGGTCTTTTGAGTTCCCAAAATAAAACCAATAAGTCATGAGGAAAAGCAGAGTCCAGCTAGACCAGACCTGGGCATCCCAGAGGTCTTTCATGCAAATATTCAGATTAATCTCTAATAATTGCATGAGTATTCAGGGTTATTGCACAGATTACATTTAATATACCTGTGCTCACCATCTGTTCTATCTCTTGGGGAAGTGACATTGAACATTTGGGAATTCTTTTTTATAAGCAATAATGTTTTATAGCTCATAAAGTATAAATGAAATAAACCCTTTTAATTTTAATCACAGATAAGGCATTGATATTATAACAATTCTGGGAGAATTATGTTATCTCTTGCTTAGGGGTGACAAACTACAGAGGCAAGGGATATACCCAAGTATGCACACCCAAAATATACCACCTTTCAAAAAAATTATTTCACTTTTACTGACTTCGTTCAAGAACAAAGTTGTTTTGTTTTGTTTTTTTAATGTAGCATCAATTCAGGCAGAAGAAATAAATTCCATCTTCCTAAGCAGATGTCAAAAACATTTAAACAGCTGTCAGACCAGTTCAAACTGTCATCAGAAGTGACCTTAAACCAAGTTTACTTTTTAAATATTATTTAAAAAAAAAAGAAGTGAAAAAACAACACAGAGCTGTTATGCAGATGTCTGAAATATTAAATGAAAGAATGAACATCTGTTCAGTTGCTCTTCAAACTTTAATGGTTTGGAGAGAAATTCTGTTGTCTCAGATCTTTAAGAACATCTGAGGCCCATACAGCTTCTACACCTGTGAAAGAGCCTCTCTGAAAATGTACATTCTAACTTCAAAGTCTTTTACTACCATTCTTTGCCAAACATATGCCAACAAACAACAGAACTTATTATTAATAATATTTATGATATTTAAGCCATCCTGTAGTGCATATTTTAGAGTGAGAACAAAATCCTTCAGGCTTTACCACACTTTGATGCACAGAAAATATATATATCATTTCATTAGAAATAATAAAGCAGAAAATTTGATAGCAAACAATTGAGCTCTCATTTTTAGGTTAGCTGAACACTGGATACTTAAATGATTTGTTTTTAGAATTAATTATACACATGATGCAATATCTTTAAATTCAGTCCTCTGGAATATGATTATTTCATTTAGTGTTTATGAGGAAATCATTCCTTCTATACCTGTAATAACGGAGAAGGCAATGGCAGCCCACTCCAGTACTCTTGCCTGGAAAAACCCATGGACGGAGGAGCCTGTTAGACTGCCATCCATGGGGTTGCGAAGAGTCTGACACGACTGAGCGACTTCACTTTCACTTTTCACTTTCATGCATTGGAGAAGGAAATGGCAACCCACTCCAGTGTTCTTGCCTGGAGAATCCCAGGGACCGGGGAACCAGGTGGGCTGCCATCTATGGAGTCGCACAGAGTCGGACACGACTGAAGCAACTTAGCAACAGCAGCAGCATACCTGTAATAAAGTTCTGCACAGAAAAGTATCAGATTTATGCAGATGACACCACCTTTATGGAAGAAAGTGAAGAAGAACCAAAGGACCTCTTGATGAAAATGAAAGAGGAGAATGAAAAACTTGGCCTAAAACTCAACATTCAGAAAATAAAGATCATGATATCTGGTCTCATCACTTCATGGCAAATAGATGGGGAGACAATGGAAACAGTGACAGATTTAATTTTCTTGGGCTCCAAAATCACTGTAGATGGTGACTGCAGCCATGGAATTAAAAGACACTTGCTCCCTGGAAGAAAAGCTATGACCAATGTAGACAGCATATTAAAAAGCAGAGACATTGCTTAGCTGACAAATGTCCATCTAATCAAAGCTATGGTTTTTCCATTAGTCATGTTCTGATGTGAGAGTTGGACTATAAAGAAATCTGGGCACCAAGAACTGATGTTTTGAACTGTAGTGTTAGAGAAGACTCTTGAGAGTCCCTTGGACTGCAAAGAGATCCAACCAGTCCAACTTAAAGGAGATTAGAGTTGGGTGTTAATTGGAAGGTCTGATGCTGAAGTTGAAACTCTTAATACTTTGTCCATCTGATGCGAAGAACTAACTCATTGGAAAAGACCCTGATGCTGGGAAAGATTGAAGGCAAGAAGAGAAGGGGACAACAGAGGATGAGATGGTTGGATGGCATCACCAACTTGATGGACATGAGTTTGAGTAAGCTCTGGGAGTTGATGATGGACAGGGGAGCCTGGCATGCTACAGTACATGGGGTAGCAAAGAGTCAGACACGTCTCAGCAGCTAAACTGAACTGATTACTTGAATAAAAGCTATCTGACTGATATAAATAAGATAATTTCAGACATACATTTGCCTAGTTAATGTGGATATGTATTTTCTGTTAATATCTTTTACACACATATGCCAGTAGGAGAGAGCGTGTATACATATGTGCTTGTGTTTGTATAACATATTTTCTGTATGCAAACTGGTGTTAACAATAGTCTAGATTTAATAGGTAAAATCTGAAATCATCTCTGTTAAAGAGATCCAGTATAGATCAACTTGTATATGTTAACATGGAGAAATTTCTGTTCCCAGATGCTGCTTCTTCTAACCTGAAAGCACCTTTAACTTCCCTTGATTTTCTGCATCTTTGAAAAGAAAGCAGATTTAGGATTTAAAATTCTAATGGCTATTTAAAGTCAGGATTATTTTAAGTTAAATTGGAATTTAGACCCTTTCACACCATTACATATGAGAGTTCTGAAAAGAAGCTACAATTAACAGTTCACTTGAAGAATAGAAATAAGATTGTAAAAGTCTACCAATTGAAAAATGCAATGAAAAGAGGGAAGATTTTGTAAGAAAACTATACTTTTACCCTAATGCATGGATACATGAGGGATATTCCTTTACACTTATGTTAGATTGCAAAATTCAATTTCTTCATGTTCTGAGAAATGCAAATCTGTGGTTCTTAACTTTGGCTTGCCATTAAAAACACTAGGGAACATTTAAAAAAAAAATCCAGATAACCAAGCTATAGGTCGGATGAATTACATTACAATTTCTAGATTCACAGACACCAAGAATTTTTAAAGCTTCAAACATGATTATAATAAATATCCAAATTTAGGAACCATCTGTTAACAATGTAAACAAATAATCATGTATCAAGTATAACCAAATAACTTTGTATTAATTTTTCGCTATTTTAAAACCTATAAAGAGCATTCTTTAATGAACAAATGTCTATTTAATTTTATTTTCTTCTCATCTATGTATTTTTAGCTGATATTTTATTTCATAATTATATTTCTATAATATTTGCTGAAGTCTTAAATAGCATTTCCATCTACCAGCTAGTAAAGTCTTTTCATAAATTCTATCATAAACTACCAGTGAGTGTATGCTCTGTTGATAAGTTGCGTTTGACTCTGTGATCCCATGGATTGTAGCTCCCCAGGTTCCTTGTCCATGATATTCTCTAGGCAAGAATACTGGAGTAGGTTTCCATTTCTTCCTCCAGGGGATTGCAATGAGTTCTAAAATTAAATCTAAAAATTATAAAATTGGAGAAACTTTGAAAAAATTTAACCTATTCTCAATACCAAAAAGCAACTGAAATTCATATCTGTATGCATATAAACAGAAATGTTTATAATGGCAACATACAAATCTTTCAGATATATTATTATATATCCATCGGATAGCATTACTATACATTATTTTGCTTTTGTGAAAAGTATATAGAATTTTTTGAAATGTACATATGATGGTTAGAAATATTTTGAGAGTACATAATTACACAAAATCTTAATAATCAGTATGCATGAGAAGTTGAATTTTGAATAATATTTTTTATTCTTTATCTTATAATTTTCTATCACAAATATATATTTACTCTAAAATTATGTTTTAAAACAGTTTGTGCATTTCATAAAATTTCAAAAATCAGCTATTTCAAATTCTCAAAATTAATTATAGCACTAAAATCTTTACTATCCGTTAATTCCATTTAGTTCAACCTAATTTCTCTCATTAGGTACAAACTTTCCAAAGATAGATTTATTTAGAAAGAATGGACAATTCTTGTCTTATTTCACCCTTTTCTGATTACTCCATTTGTCTAGACCCAAACTTCAGGGGAATTTTGTTGTTTTTTGTTTTCTTTACACTTTGTTACATGACGTTGGCTGGATTATTAAAAACAAATGAAGATCAAATTTTTCAAAAAAATATAAAGGCACTTGAACAAAAGATTATGGTTTTTACCACAGTACTTTATTTTAGCATGTTGAAAAATGTTATGATTTTACATTTCTGATCTGAGACACTGCATCTCATACTAAATTATTATAAACACTGCTATTTTTTCTTCCTAAAAGTTGTGTTGTTAAGAAATCCCCTGATTACTTCCCTAACCATACTTTAAACCATTTTTAAAAAGTCAATATACCAAATTTCATGTTATTCTTAGTTTAACAAGAAGTTGTTATAGTTTATTCATTATGTTACAGGTATTTAGAAGGCTTCAGTGATACTAATATATATTTTAAATACCAAAGTATATAGTAATTCTCAGTATACTGTCTAATTAACTGAGGAATTTATTAAGAAATATATTTCTTCTTATTTGAGAACATATAATTAACGTTAAATATAATATATTATATATACGTATATATCCAGTAACACTTTCTTTCCATCTCAGAGACAACCTACCAATCATGCAAAAGTGAAACAAAATACACTCACCTAAATATGACTTAATTCCTATACTTAAAGTCCTCCTTATTTTAAATCATTCACTATACTAGATTAGGTGTGGTTGCTTGAGTTGTGTATTTGCAATTAAAATGCTTAATAATTCCATGTGGAATAGCTAAATATTTAGGAATGTTAGGTAATATTTAATAGGTGATATTTACAACTTCCATTTCTTTTCCACACAAGTGACTGAGTCACTAACAACTGGATAATAAATATTCTCCTTGCATAGTTTTATTAACACCTTACAAATTAAACAAGTTTTATAACCTCAAGAAGTTTTGACAACTGGTAAAATATCTGAAATCTTATTTGTGCTTTTATCTTTCATAATTAAAATTAGCATACTCAAATAGAGCAGAAATAAAAACTGTGTAATACTTTATAAAGGAGATAAAAAGCTCTAAGTTATATCAGAAAACATCACAAACTGTTTTGAACTTGAACTCTCATAGGCTCAAAGTATTTGAATTAATATTTTTTACAGGTATCTAAGAAAAGGAAAACAGTCCTATCAACTAGTATTCTGATGAGCCACTAAATTTCATATGTCATTCGTATATATGTTTTCATGATTTTCTTAATTGTGCTGCTTTTCTTTTAAAATTATTATAGTAAAATTCACTCTGTCTTACAAAGAGACAGAAAATATTGACAATTCATTTCATATAGTAACAAACCACTGTTTCAGTTCTTAAAAACTTTATGAAAATTGTTCCACAAGTTTTTAGAACTACATCATTTTTCACAATTCAGATCCTCTCTAAAAATAATTATCATTTAGTTAAATTGTAAAGACTAAAGATGAATAGCATGAAAGAAAAGATGCTAAATCTTGTACCTTAATTATATTATGTTTTACCTTGCATTTAATTTAATCTTATACTATTTATAGGGGCTTCCCAGGTGGCACAACAGTAAAGAATCCACCTGCCAATGGAGGAGATACAAGAGATATCGGTTTTATCCCTGGGTCGAGAAGATCCCCTGGAGAAGGAAATGTCAACCCACTCCAGTATTCTTGCCTGGGAAACCCCATGGACAGAGAGGACTACAGTCAATGGGATCACAGAGTCAGACATGACAGAGCAGCTGAGCACCCATGCATGCACTATTAATAGAGAAAGAAAAATCAACAGGGTACTTACAGATTGAAATCTCCAAAATTTTGCAGTTCACTAGTTGAATCCAGTGACTTGAAAGATGCTTTCTTGTATTTGGAGTATTTGAAATAACTTCTTCCTCCCTGTGCAATAAAATTTGAATTAGCAATAAGTTTAATTCTCTTATTCTCTTAATGGAAAGTGAATTAGGGATATATCTAAGTTACTTATTATCTGAAGATTATGTAAAAATTTCAAAATATCCACATACTAAAGCAATACACGTAATATACACATAGACACATACACTCACAGATATACTTGTATGTATATATGTAAATGTCTTTCTTTTTTATATATAAATTTAGCCAACTATCATATATAAATGTATATATGTACATATATCTATTATCCATCCCATTTTATACACATAGTTTATGTCTATGCACATGTATATTTGGACTTCTCTTGTGGTTCATCTGATAAAGAATCTGCCTGCAATGCAGGAGACCTGGGTTCAATCCCTGGGTTGGGAAGATCCCCCAGAGAAAGGAAAGGTTACCCACTCCAGTATACACACCCACCCACTAACATGCATAAGTATCTGTGTTTGTATATGTATTTGATTGCTCAGGTTGGTACCTTCCAAATAAACATCTTCAAAGAAATAAGGTCATGTGATTTTAGGCATACATTTAAAACAATATATGGAAGGAAAAAAGTCTCTTTCTTCTTGGCTAGAAATAACACAAAAATACAATAAAGAGGATTCCAAAAGTGAAAACAGTAAATTCTCCCTTAATTTCTTTGATGATACATATGTCTGACCTTTGATCTTACAGTAATCTAGCTCTTTCATGTTTTATTCTAGTTAAGCATTATTTGCCAAAATATTTAAGCAGTAAAAAAAATGTGACATCTCATTAGCAGTTGATTTACTGTCAGCACGTAGAGCCCAGTATGGATTCATTCTTGGCACCTGTGACAGAATGTCATTTGGAACACATTTCCACAAGGAGGAAATAACTTTGTATAAATTGAATGTATGTCCTATTTAAGGGAAATTATGGTTAAGGATCACAGAACTCAGTACAAACATTATCTGATAATTGTGTACAATGCATTTGCAAATGGTATTTTATGGAAACCAGTAGTATTTGGCTCTATGTGCTGTCAGTTATTCTTGGCACTTCAAATTTCTTGGCAGAAATTAAGGTTTGAGTGGAAAACAATTTAGAAAACTGTCATATCAAATTGGGGAGAATTATCTAAACATAATCTAGTTAGAGAAAAAAGATGCAACAATTAAAAATGTGGCAGCATAGTTCTCATTTAGGGACAAAATGATTTGTCTTCAATGGAATTTTTCTATAAGCCAATCCTTGCTCTGAGGACAGCAGTGCTTTATATATGTAAGCAGCATTCAACATCAACATTTGAAGAGAATTAAAGTGGAAAATTAGAATAAAATCTGTAGAAATAAAAGTATACTAAGCATACACACTAGGTACAACTGAAGATGGCCAATTAGAAATGTTATTTTTAAAAGTGTGTTTAATTCAAGGAATAAATACGGAGTTTTCAACTTTTTTTTTTTTAATTCCTGTGTTGTTCAGTCTGCAGAGCTCTTTGTTTTATAGTGTATGAGGGTATGGGAGTCAGATTGTTTTGACTCCTGGAAACAAAATAAGATTTTTTGGCAGTTCCATTTTCTTATCAGTAAATGGAGATAAAATTATTCCAACTTGATATCATTGGTATACAAATTAAATGAGGAAATACATATAAAACAACAAAAACTAATTTCTTAATGTTCACAGTTCACCAAAATTCATTTATCCATCACAACAATTGTTAAGGGGTAGATTCTCTTCTTATTCTTCTGCTAATAATGAGAAATTGAGGCACAGAGAGATTAAATAATATTTTCAAGGTCACACAGGAGGTAAATGATGGATCATAGTCTACAGCTTATTGCATACATTACTGTTCCCCTTCCTACGCCCAAAAGTGTGAGTTTACGTGCTCAGCTGTGACTCTCTGCAACTCCATGGACTGAAGCCTTCCAGGCTTCTCTGTCCATGGAATTTTCCAGGCAAGAATACTGAAGTAGGTTGCCGTTTCCAACACCAGGAGATTTTCCTGACCCAGGAATCAAACCCACATCTCTTGTGTGGCCTGCACTGGCAAGGGGCTTCTTTACCAACTTCTCTGCCTGGGAAACCCATACAGGACTTCAGATAAGATTAAAAATTGCATTAAAATGCCTGATATATAAAAGAATACAACATTTGAATTTATGATTTTACTGAAAATACCAAAATTTCCTTTGGTTTGTTATTTTTCCTTAGCATGGTTAGCAATTTTAAAATGTTTTAAAACAGAAAAATCTGTGTTATCATGGACTTCATTTCAGACCAGATATTGTAAGCCTTATGCCATACTTATTTGATTAAAATGCAATACAGCAAACAAAATTATACAATGAGAATTTAGGATTTTTTTCCTTTAAAAATAAAGCTCATTATTACTGTAGTACTTTAAAAAATTTCTAAAGTTAAGTTCTTTAGATATTAAAAATATCTTAGTTTCTAACAGTATTATTTGATACCCTGAAAAATGAAATTATAATCATCATTAACAATGGAAAGAGTTATGAATTAAATTTTAGGTTTATAGCTAAATACTATCCTAATCTAAATATAAAACAAAACAAGTCTGATTAGAAAAAATATTAACTTTATTTTGTCTTTTGCCTAATTAGTTGGATAAAAATGTGGCTATTGTCAGAAGACAGATAACTTTCTACAAATTTTGTAATCTCACAGTTGAGAATCAGGGATCATAGGTAATAAAAGTAACCTGTTTTGTCACTCACTGTCCTTCCTCTGCATGAATGAAAACTCTAGCAATGCAATGATCCTCTGTTAATTAAAATCCATAATCTATAATCTCTTAAAATGCAAACATGATTACTAATTTAGACCTAGGTTTTGTAATATTCAAACTTCCAATTTCTTCCTAAGCTAAATTGGGCTTCCTTGGTGGCTCAGACATTAAAGACTCTGCCTGCAATGCAGGTAGACCCAGGTTCCATCCCTGGGTGGGGAAGACCCCGTAGAGAAGGAAATCACATCCCACTCCAGTATTCTTGCCTGGAAAACCCCATGGTCAGAGCAGCCTGCCCGGCTACAGTCCATGGAGTCACAAAGAGTTGGACATGACTGAAAGACTAAGGCTTTCACTTTCTTCTCCCTGCTACCACAATGCCCAGACAAATTTCTGAACTATGTGGAGGGAAATGCGATCAGTTTGTTGTTTCTTGTTCTGCTTTTCTACTGTCAGCTTGTTATTTATTTTTTAATAGAATTTTGATGCATGATCCTTTCAAATATTTACAAGGAGTCACAGCACAGTAGCACCTGTCTTCAAAGAAATCTACTTAATATTTCTCATCTCAGTGTATCTACTCTCTATTGTTTCAGACACTTGATATGAGTGAGGCATTTAAATGTGTAAAACTGATCCTTAACCATTCTTTTTGCAAAATGGTCTTCCTCACAACATACTTTTGTATTTGATTTCTTTGTTAAAGCATCTGTCAAGAACTTCAAACATGCTGTCTTTGCAAAATAATATTCCCTTGCAATAAGTGTTCTTAGTATTGAATATACTTAAGCAGCTTTTAAAAGTGCATTTATTCTTAGAAATATAGGGGTTTTGTAACTTAGGGACATATTTGCACTGCCATTACATTTTCTGACAATGACTATTGATTTATGAATTAGGTTTTCCTGGATGTGGTAGAACTATGCTTTAAAATATTTAAACAGTGCACAATAAATTCAATTAGTCTATCAGAGTACAAATA
The DNA here is from genome assembly GCA_007570785.1 of Antilocapra americana. Classification (NCBI taxonomy): domain Eukaryota; kingdom Metazoa; phylum Chordata; class Mammalia; order Artiodactyla; family Antilocapridae; genus Antilocapra; species Antilocapra americana. The sequence continues at coordinate 8,561,886 of ML663008.1, read as the reverse complement.
AGATCCAGATTGGTTATGGGGGATAACACTGGGAAAGCAAAATGCATGGCAATTATGGCAAGACTGTGCTTTGAGTCAGTTACCATCTATGGACATCCATCTCCACAAATACTCGAAGCAAGTGAATGTTAATATATTTTTGACATCTGTAGCTAATAGTTTCCTTAAATGAGTATCATTTTTTTTTTTGCTCAAAATCCAGGCATGTAGTTTCCCACTTGCAGTATATGAGGAAATAAAGATAATTTTGACATGTGAGAATAATCTCAATTCCTCTTTCAAAATTAGTTGTCAATATTCCAATAATTGGACTTCCCAGTTGGCTCAGTGGTAAAGACTCTGCCTGCCAATGCAGGAGAGGCAGGAGACATGGGTATGATTCCTGGGTTGGGAAGATCTCCTAGAGGAGAAAATAGCAACCCACTACAGTTTTCTTGCCTGGAGAATCCCAAGGACAGAGGAGCCTGGTAGGACTGTAGTCCGTGGGGTCACAAACAGTAGGACACAACTGAGCAAATGAGCATGCACTCACATTCCAATAATTAAGTAGCTACAGATTTTTTTTTTTTTAAAATAGACAATTAGATACTCCTGGACCCAGTTCTAAACTGTAAGAGAAAAATACACTGGATCCTGGAGCAGGGTGGCAGGATTATTCTGATCAGAGTAACTGAAGACAAAGGCACCTTTGTACACTGTTGGGAAATGTCCACTAGAAATATGATATGGAAAAGAGAAAAGCTGACTGTAGTATTATCTTGTATAATCAATAGAAGGGGAGATATATTAAATTCGTGCATAAGTTGGGCTTAGAAGAAGTATATACAGGTGTTTTCTGCTGTCTTGTAAGAAGCAGGAAAGCAGAATAAACAGATTTGGATGCTAAAAGATGGGTGAATATGGTTGTAAGAGTTTGTAGAAGTTCTCGCTGATTGATTCTATTTTCTGGAGAATAAAGGACTCAACTAAGAGGTAGGAAGGCCAGGAGCTGTTCAGATGTTACACACACACACACACAAAAACACAGAGAATGATTTAACTAGAGAAGTACAATATTATTCCTGGACAGGGTTAAGGGTCCCCTTGCATTTTATAATCACAAATGAGCCCAATCAACATAGCTGCTGAACGTTAGTGTGGAATCATGTGATATACTTGTTTCTATTCTGTGAACCAGTATTCAATAATAAAATGATCCTCCAATATTTACTCCCTGTCATTTATCCTCTTAAAAACTATTATGTATGTTTGACTGGAGGATGACCATTTTACAGCATTGGGTTAGCTTCTGCCATACATCTACATGAATCAGCCGTAGATGTACATAGGGCCCCTCCCTCCTGAACTAGAGTATCTAAAAAATAAAATTCTCATTGATTACATGCCAGTGTTGATTAAAGAAATTGATATTGGCCAAATCTAATTAATACACTAATATCTTGCATGATCTGTAACTGTATTTTGTGTGACTTTCACAGATCAGATTGGTAAGTTTCTGAGAAACCTGACTCTTTGGAAGTGGTTCCATATGTGACTGAGAGCTGTTGTCAGATTTCCTCTCTACTTAAAAAATGCAAAATGATAGAATTTCCACAGATGATTTTCAAATTACCCAAGGAACTTCTGAACACATTTAGGCAATGCTCCAAGGAGTACTAAAGGCAGCATGCCTTAATCACATCCAGGTCTCTTGAGATGTTTTCATGGAAGTATAGAATTAAACAGTGATCTATGGAGGAAGATCAAAAATTTTCTGTGTGGATTAATAAAAAGGAAAGAAAAGAAAGTGCTTGTAAAAAATATTCAAGAGTCTACCAATATACAGATTTGTTTCAAAAATTAAGATTTTGGGGTAAGCTCATTTTTTTCTTCAGCATGAATAAAAATTGAGTGATTATTTCCTTTTTCCCTCTTCTTTTGAGGATAGATACACTGTTCTTTTCTAGGAAGTATTCCCCATCCTTGACTTACTCTAATTTGTAAAAATGGAATTTACAACTTGTCAAGGCACTACCAAAATATAGTCTTTAATAACTATGCTATTTGATTTCTTTATTTTTATTTCTTAAATAAACATATTCTTGTGAACTTATCCGTTATGTTTTAAGGTAAATATTTATAATTCATTCAAAAAGATTTATTGTAAACATATTTAATGTGTGCTATTGTGGTGGGTGAAGCATATGAAAACAAGTAGACTATTTTGAAGGGAAACCCATGGAGTGACCAGAGTTGAAAAAGGAATGCGTCCTAAGGGGGTTGACGAAGGAGAGTTATGAGGACTCAGGCGAGAATAATGTTATTTTCATATATTTAGGGTAGGCTTCCTAGGTGAGTCAGTATTTGAACCATGCTTTGAAGTGTGCAGAGGATTTGGGAAGGCTTTGAAGGCTAATGTGAGAGCACACAGATAATTTTGAGTCCTGTGGGAGGGACACAATTTTATTTTGATTGGATGAAGTAAAGAATAAAGTTAGAAAGATATTTGGTTGAAGAGTATGCAACTTCTAGATAGCATTTTCACATTATGTAAAATAAAAGTCATCAAAAGCTTATTGAAAGGAAAACAGAATTTACACTGTGTTGTATAGAGATTATTTTTACATCTGGATGTTAGAATCACTTAGAAAAATAGTGAAGTGATATTACAATAGCCTGAGTGTGGTTGTTATATTTTAATAGAAATAGAATCAAGAAGAAGCAATAGGTTGAATAATACTGGAGAGGCAGCCTACAGACAAACATGGGGAACAAAAGGAATGGAATTATTTTAAAAAATTCAATCTTGGATGACTGGGAAGATATTAACACCATCAAGAAATAAACATGAGTAGAAAGAACAGTTTAGGAAAAGAAGAAAATGAATTCAGTTTTGTATGTGGGTTTGAGACTTCCAAGTAGAGACTTTGTACAGTGGTCCCCTCTTTTTTCTTAATATTTATCTTCATTAATTTATTTTTATTTGGCTGTGGTGGGTCTTAGTTGTGGCAAGTGAGATCTAGTTTTCTGACTAGGAATTGAACCCAGGCCCTCTGCATTGCAAGCTTAGAATCTTGGCCACTGGACCACCGGGGAAGCCCCCAACAGTAGTCCCCTCTTATCTGCAGTTTCAATTTCCAGGGTTTCATCCATCTATGGTAAATGTAGTCTGAAAATAGTAAATGGAAAATTCCAGAAATAAACAACGTATAAGCTTTAAATTGCATGTCATTCAAGTAGCAAGAGGAAATCTCATACCTCCCCACTCTGTGTCCCCTTCCCCCCAGAAGAGACTCATCCCTTTGTCCAGGTATTCTGTCCATTAGTCACTTAGTTGCCATGTGGATTATCAGATTAGCTGTTGCTCTGTTACAGTGCGGGTGTTCAAGCAATCCTTATTTTTCCTAATAATGGACTGAAAACACAGGAGTAGTGAAGCTGGCAATTTGGATCTTCCTTTACCTGCCTAATTTACAAATTAAACTTTATCATGAAGTGAAGCTAAGTCACTCAGTCCTGTCTGACTCTTTGCGGCCACATAGACTGTAGCCTGCCAGCCTCCTCTGTCCATGGAATTCTCCAGGTAAGCATACTGGAGTGTGTAGCCTATCCCTTCCCCCAGGGATCTTCCCGACCCAGGAATCCAACAGAAGTCTCTGGCAATTCAGGTGGATTCTTTACCAGCTGAGCCACCAGGGAAGCCCCAAAACTTTATCATAGTTTTGGGCACTGCATAGGCCTGCAAAATGAATCTATATGAAAATGCATAGTATATTGAGAATGTGGCACTAGCCAAGATTTCAGGCATCCACTGGGATATTTTGGGGGACTACTGTGCCTCTGCAAAGTGATTACTTTGAGGATAAGAAATAGAAAACACAGATAGATTTGAAGCTATGAATTTGAAGAACTAATTCAAGAGAAAAAGTGTGAAGTAGCAAAGAAAAGAGAGAATAATTCTTTAGGGAAAAATCAGCTTTAAAGTATGGAAAAACCAAAACCAATAATAGGAACACAGATAGAGGTGTTTTAAATTCAAAAGCCCATATATTTTTCTTAGAACTTTAGATGGGCATGAAGCTTTAAATTATATACATATTACTTGTTTTCAAATTGCAATTTGCAAAGCCAATATTTTGGTAAGAAATAAGTTAAAAAGAATACTATCTTTTTATTAAGTCAATTTCAAGGCAATTATAGAAACTCATCACTTTCTCCCAAAAGAAGAAAATATCTTCACTATAAGTACCTACGCTGCAATACAAATACTGTGCTGATACAGTTATGTCTATTTCACAAATAATTGGCAGCTATAAAGTAAAATCTATATATAATAAGTTCTCAAAATATTTGTCAAATTAACTAATATATAAGAAATACAAGTATGTTTAGAATTTAATCGAAAGTATTGAAATTAAACACAAAATGATATATGATGATATAATTTTCACACACTAGGACCTTGATCATAACACCATAAAACTGAGCTTGACACAGTTACTATAATTTCTACTGAGAAAATATGCAATAATAATATAGCTTTACTAAAAATTTCTCCCAATAATTGGGAATTTTAACCAAAAAAGATTGTCAAGTTTCTATTTTAGTAATAAAGCATCAGTTTCAAATTAATGAAAAAAATGGAATTAGTTGATTCTTGGTTTGCTTTTAAACTATAAAGTTTACAAAGCCTTTATTGAGCACTGTAGCTGAAAATGCCATTTCACATTTAACAGCCATGATGGAAGTCCTTTACGATATTTATTCCACTACGGACACCCTCAGGTTATATTTCTTCTCCTGTCAAAAAATGTTTACTTTTATCATGAACTTGTCATTCTACTGTATTAAAATGGAACAAGTAAGTGGTTTAGAAATCATGAAGTCTCTTATAAATATAATGGCTCTAGATATCTCACAATTTTCTTGTCATTAAAATATTTTAAAACCAAATATTGCTTCCAAAACATCATGAAACAAGAGAAGTGAAGGAAGGAAAACCTGAATTTGGAGGCAGTAAATTTTTTCTTGGTCACTGACAAGACAATTCATCCCAAGTCTAGTCAGGTTTACAACCTAGTTTACACAAGTCATTTAACTGTCTCTATGACAGCGTTAGAATTAGCACTCTTACATAGAATATTTATTTTATGAACTGTAAATATTAAAAGACAAACTCTTTGGAATGGAAATAGCTGCTTGAAAGGATGACCCGGGGAATCAGAAGTCCATTTTTCAACACATAGATAATTAGGGAGAAAGATGCAGCAATGAGCAAAGGAAGAGTACCTCCACTGACCAAATGAGCCAAATGAGCCTCATAACAAAACATCTGACAAACACTGCACTGTGTACCTGCTCATCCTGGCATGACTCTGAAGAACAGATTATATGCCTGGTTTTTCAACTTTGGTAAATTCATACAGCACAATACAAAGCAAAAAAATTGAAGGTACAAATTGCCAGTAGGACTTTTTTCAAAGAGCCATTTCAATTTGAAACTTTCAATGTTACAGTTTTCAACATTTTTTTTAAATCCAAGTTATAGAAAAATATAGTTTTAGGAAGATCATACTGGTGAATTTTTAAACATATGTTTACTATTCTCTAATCTTTGAAAAGGAGTTTTGAAAAAAAAGAGAATTTCTAACCATGGTGAAATTGAAAGTTAAAACATCCCTGTTAGATCTATGTGCACTGTAGGGTCGTTTATTTCATCTTTTTATATTTTCATGCTATACACTCTTCCCTCCATACAAACATATTCCATGGTTATTCTGGTGGCTCACAAAAATATAACTTTTTTCTTGACATTTTCATCAAGCAGTAGTTCTTTCTATTCTAGAGTATTTGTAACATGAATATCCCCCAGGCTTCTCGGATTTAACACGCTCAAAACAAATATTTATTGTCATTGCTCTTTTAAGCGCAATCTCTGTTTTGGTGATTTGTGAGGTCATTCATTCAGTCATATAAACATACCCAAGACCTTTTCTTCTCCACTTCACATTCAGTCTGTCAATAAACTGCATTGATTTAACCCCCTAAAGTTCTCTTTCATACACTTTGCCCTGCTCCAATTAATTTTTTAATGATTTAGATCAGGATCTGTTTCTCATTATAGAAAGTCACTATAAAATTATCAAAACACGTGGGTAAATAAAAAGTGATAAACATTTCTTAAAGTGATAGAATACATCAAAACATTTTAGCAAGGAGTTCAATTTAACTGATATGCAAATTAAAATGCCTTTGAGAAGCTGCTTTGCATGTATTTTTATTTAGGAAAGAATTAAGTAAAATTATCTTGTATTGATGTTCATAGACTTAGACAATATAAGTGCATCAAATATTTCAATTTATTTAAAATTTTGTACAGCAATAAATCTGAAGAACCACAAAAATTCAATCTTTTAGTATTGTGAGCTCTTCTTCTCACTCTCAAGAATATATTCCTAGGGAGTAGTCAAGATATTCACTTACCCATCTTTATAAAGTGAAACAGTAAGAGAAAAACGGTAGATAAAATTAAATTTTCAAGAATAAAGGAGTAGCATAATGTCTCTAGCTGTGCTTACAAATAAGTAATGTGAATGTTTATGTATAGATGAAACATAGAAAAAAAACAAGCATGACAGAAGATAGATACTTTTAAGAGCAGTGAGTTTAAGATATTAAATCCAAGGTTAATTAAGCTAATTCAATTTATTTCATTTTCTGAAACAGAATGCAAGAAATTACAGACTGTTTTTGAAGATTTTACTTTTTTATGAACTAAATACTAATTTTTAAGAAATAATTACCAGTTAAATGACTTTTAAAAAATATAACTTAAAAAATATTTTAAACATGCATCACTAAAAGAAATTTAAGAATTTTAAAGAAAAGGAGGTTTTGTTGATACTATATAAATTTTCTTTACTATTTGACCTAGCCATTCAATTTATAGGAAAAACAGTTTCCTCCTTCAGAGTTGTTTCTAATGCAAAACATTGGAAAGTGTATATTCCATGATAGAATATTTATTTACATAGATACTAGTACATCTATATAATAAGGCAGCAAGTACCTATCTAAAATTATTTACTATAAGAATACTAATGGACATTGAAATATGTCATCATATTTTCTTAAGTAAAAACTAGGTATGTCACATTCAATTATAATCACATTTTTATTGAGAAGAAACAAAGGTTTTTTTGAACATAGTTGTTGGCATGAGACTGCCCATTTTTCTGCATTTCCTTGTTAATAGTAAAAATTGTGATCAGTATTCTGAGTTCGAGGATTTTGAGATTCACAAAATCAGGTACATAATTTCCAGACTCAAAGCAAAATGAACCTGCAGGGTTTCTTGTTCAAAAATTATTAAGAATTTCAAGACAGCAGAACATGAAACCAAGCATGGATGCCTTCTGAGGGCAGGGCCGTGTATAACTGCACAGGTTGTACACCTATAAAACTGGCCCTACCTACCTTCCATTACTCATCTATTTACTTTAACATTATTGAGTGCTTTATGGGCTTCCCAGGTGGCGCTATTGTTAAAGAACCCACCTGCCAATGCAGGCGACATAAGAGACACAAGTTCAATCCCTGTGTCAGGATGATACCTTGGAGGAGGGGATGACAACCCCCACAAGTAAGTTGCCTGGAGAATTCCAGGGACAGAGCAGTCTGGTGGACTACAGTCTGTGGGGTCACAAAGAGTCGGATATGATTAAAGTGACTAAGCATTCACTTATGATGCTTTCTTAGAGAAAAAATGAAAGATATATTTTGCATTATTTTAAGAAATACTGAGCATCTTCAGTTCAGACGCTCAGTCATGTCTAACTCTTTGCGACCCCATGAATTGCAGGAAGCCAAGCCTCCCTGTCCATCACCAACTCCCAGAGTCTACTCAAACCCATGGCCATTGAGCCGGTGTTGCCATCCAGCCATTTCATCCTCTGTCATCCCCTTCTCCTCCTGCCCCCAATCCTTCCCAGCATCAGGGTCTTTTCCAATGAGTCAACACTTCACATGAGGTGGCCAAAGTTTTGGAGTTTCAGCTTCAACATCAGTCCTTCCAATGAACACCCAGGACTGATCTCCTTTAGGACGGACTGGTTGGATCTCCTTGCAGTCCAAGGGACTCTCAAGAGTCTTCTCCAACACCACAGTTCAAAAGCATCAATTCTTTGGCACTCAGCCTTTTTCACTGTCCAACTCTCACATCCATACATGACTACTGGAAAAACCATAGCCTTGACTAGATGGACCTTTGTTGGCAAAGTAATGAAAGGTTGTGGACGAAATCACAACAAAGACACTGGGAATCTTGGCCTCCAGAAGAGAAGAATTCAATCCGGGGCCAGGGACGAGGCTTGATCACTCAGAACTTTTGTATAATACAGTTTTATTAAAGTATATAGGAGATAGAGAAAGCTTCTGACATAGGCATCAGAAGGGGGTAGAAAGAATACCCCTTTGCTAGCATTAGCATTGGAGTTATACACTCTCAAATTAGTTATTACAGTGAATCAAAAGAATGTCTAGAGGTTGTAAAGACCTCACCAGACCCATTCCCATGATTTACATTTTAAGATAACAGGATTAGCCAGAAGGTTTTTTTCCAGACTGTCTCCAAGCAGGATACATTATTGTTATATAATCCTAAAGAATGTAGAGAGTAAAATAAGTTTGTCCTTTCTTCCTCCTTGAGAATTCCAGACTCCTCTCTCCTTGGGGACCCCTAGACTTCTTATCAACCTGCCTAGGAGATGACTCTGTCAGTAATGTCTCTGCTTTTCAATATGCTATCTAGGTTGGTCATAACTTTCCTTCCAAGAAGTAGGCATCTTTTAATTTCACAGCTCCAATCACCATCTGTGGTGACTTTGGAGCCCCTAAAATAAAGTCTGGCACTGTTTCCAGCGTTTCCTCATCTATTTCCTATGAAGTGATGGGATTAGATGCCATGGTCTTCGTTTTTTGAATGTTGAGCTTTAAGCCAATTTTTTCACTCTCCTCTTTCACTGGGCATCTTAGATGGTATCAATCCTGAATCTGAAAACATTTAAAATGAGAATTGTGGTATTGAAAATTAAATGCTAGTATTTATAAAACTCAGAGTCCTCTTGAGTATAACCACAAATATATTCAATGGAAGGGAAGCTGAGATAAAGGTCTAAGATACAATGCTGATAGCATCTAATAGAGCCTTATCACAAATGAGGCAGGAGATAGATGGTTCTCAAGCTGAACAGTTTCTCCCCTGTGGACAGAAACTCCATAATAACAGAAAACTCAGGTGATGGAGAAGGCTGGGCCCTGGCCAGATAAGAGACAAAAGACCACATATTCCTCATTCTTGAAGTTAAGGAGACCTTCCCAACTGCACTTGTGCAGAAAGGCTCCTTGAAGGTCAAAAAGGAGAGGTGTCACCTCATAGTAAGTGATGTCACCTACCCATTGGTCTCTAACTAGAAACCATCTTGGCTAAGAAGTGTGCACTCATGCATGGAAGGATCCTGAGAGATACCAACGACAGACTCAGAGGCAGGCAAAGCCAGGTGACTGGTCAAAGGAAACTCGGAAGAAAAGCCCCATAAAAGAGACCCAAGCCACCATGAGAGCTCAGTTCTCTTTCTGAGCACACCTGTGTGTCTATCCACATGTACTATACTCTTTTTTACTTCTGATAAACACTTGCTTCACTATTTCCATTTTTGTGGGGATCCTTTTCTGCAAAGTAGAAGGGCCAGAGTCCTTGTCACTGACCACTGATCTAGTGGCTAGAACCTAGTGCCCTTGCCACTGCAACATGACCCAGTCTCTGGTTGGGAACCCAAACTCAGCTCCAAGCTGTAGCAGGCTGAAATTGATAATACGTAGGTTTAATCCTGGGTATACATTCTTCTTGTTCTAGTCAGTAGGCTGGACTCTTGCTGCACTACCATTCACTCTAAATTCCAAAGTACAATTCATGATGCAAACTTAGTACCAGAAAGTGAATCCGATCCCTCACTGACTGCCAGAGCTGAAATTGAAATTAGATATGGGCTAGAAAGCCATACATGGGTCACCAAGAGGATCTGCTGCAACTTGCTTTCATTGTTATTGTTGTTGCTTTAGCAGTTTTCTGTTACCTTCACTCTGTTCTCTGCCTTTCTGGGTTAATGCCTTTTTGATTCCTTTAATTTTATATCACTGGGTGTTTTGCAGTAAAAAGAGATAACTGCTTCTTAACTAGATACCAAAGAAATATATCTTATTGTCTATTTGGAAAAAGATCCCCAGAATAAAACATTCAAGCTTTTAACCATACATTTTCAAAGTTATTAAACTACATTATGTTCAAATGAAATCAATTATCTAGGACTAATATTCTGTTGTATAAAAAAATCAAATAATTTATTCAGCTTGCTCACACCCACAATCTGAACATAATTGTTTTTCATAATCAGAAAACACAGAAAATAATTTAGATCTTACCTCAGTGAACTTATTTGTTTGGCAACAAGTGCCATTTTATAATGGTAAATGTAAATTCAAAAGAATGTCCATCTAAATATATATGAAAGTCTTAAAATTATCGTTTTAATTTTGTTTTACCTAAGAATGTCTTGTAAGTAATTCATAATTATTCAGGGTGAGAAAGGCTATTTTGACTTAAAATAATTACGACCTAGTTCATAGCACTAATAGAAAAGCATTTTTTTTTAAATATAAAATATATTTCTATGAGTTATCAGGTTAAATTTATGTAAATTATTTGTAATTTATTGATACACATTTGATACTGTACATTGTGTTAAATATCCATTGGGGATATTTTTCTTCAATTTTTTTAGAACTGAGAAAATGCCACAGGGTAAAATGCCAAGCTTTCACTCTTCAACTGACAAAAAATTTTATGACAGTAGCTATTAAATTTTTTAAAAAACACATCAGTTTTATATCAAGCCCTATCAAGTAGACAATTTTAATAGAATGTTTACTGCTGTTTGTTTTTAAAGGCCATAACACTCAAAAGAGTGAAGTAAAACAAAAGAACTGTGATGCTAACAAAACAATGAATAATTTTACTGAACTGTCTTGTTAAATATCTTAGGCTTGACACGTTGTTGGCTATGATGACAGGTTACATGGAAGTACTATACATGCTCACTTCGCTGGTAGTACATATCACCAGAGTGTTTCAAGCAAGAGAATGTTGAAAATTCATGCTGAACTAAATGTCGTCTGGAAATGAATCTATTAAGCACTGTATTGCCATTTCCAATATGTGATAATGCTATTAATGATTAAAAGACACAAAATAATCTCACTCTGCTAAGGATTTCAAGATACTAAAATATTCCTTTACTTATTGCTGCAAATTGGGCTTCCCAGGAAGCAAACTCTGAGGTGGAGAATAGCATACAGAAATATATGAGAGGGGTTTCCTCGGTGGCTCAGTGGTGAAGAGTGTGCCTGCCAATGCAGTAGATGTGGGTTCTATTATGGATCCAGGAAAATCCCAGAAATTGCAGAGCAACTAAGCCTGTGTGCCACCACTATTAGCCTGCGCTCTAGAGTCGGGAGCCACCACTCCTGAGCCCACTACTGAAGCCCGAGTGCCCCGGAGCCTGTGCTCCCCAACGCAAAAGCCACCACAGTGAGAAGCCAGCATACCGCCAGAGAGTAGCTCCTGCTTGCCACAGCTAGGGAAAAAAACGCCTGTGTAGCAACAAGGACCCAGAAGAGCCCAAACTAATGAAATACATAAAATTATAAAAAGAAATATGAGGGGATAGTCTTGAGGCATACAGCTCTGAAGGAGAAGGAGGATAAGCAGGATTGGGTAGTGGTGGAAGTTAAGTTGTGATCGAGTCTTAACAAAAACCTCAGGCGGTGGCAAGGGGACCAACTGCTGAAACTGGAATGGCGCATTCAGAGCAGCCCTGAACTGGGGGAGGAGGTTCGCCCTTAGCACCTTCATCTAGGTAGTCACTATTTGTGGGCTGCTTCAGAAAGGCAATGGAACTTAAGTAAAGGGATTTTCTTTAGGTGAGGCAAATGCAGACAAGATCTGCCAACTAAAAACATCTGTTAGGAGTGCTCCGAAGAACTGGAGTGTGATGAACAAAGCATTTTATTTCTGAAAGAGAGTCTGGGGAATCCATCACTATAGCTTACATTTATTGCTATACTGGAAATTGACCTTACATGAGTTCCAGGATTCTGGTGTACTTATTCTCCGGAGGGCAACAGGAAATAGGAAGGTTAGTGGGACAAATTGCATTTGCACACTTGCAGCTGGGATCTGGACTGTGACTGGTATGCATCATCTCTTTTGCTCTCCCTCCGTGTCATCTATTCTAGGTTCCTGACTCTCAAGTAGCAGTTCTGCTCGTATCAGTGGTGTCATTGGTGTTGAGGCTCAGACTCTCGTTCATCAGTGGAAGAATATTACAGCGATGGCAGGTCCAGCTGGCCCCAGTCCTTTTGGATGATGTGAAGACAGAAGGTAAAAGAAACAACAGAGCCCTGGGCAAGTTAGTAAATGAACAGTGAGGTCTGTTCCAAGTAAATACAAATTGTTTCAGATCCTCTGTTCTGAGAGAAATGGAAGAGAACCAATTTGCCAGATCAGTGGCTGCCTACCATGGACCAGAGGCCACGATAATTTTCTTTAGCAAAGACCATCACATCTGGCAGAGGAGCTACAATTTATTAACTGGTTGGGTTTGTGGTTATCCACTGTCTGTCTCTAGGTTCCATCTGTTTTTTATTGAGCCAGATGGTTAAATAGCAGATATGATGAGTCTCTGGATCCTTTAGATCTTTAAGAGTTGTACTCATTTCTGCATCTCCCATGAGACTCGACATTTTTTTACATTTTATTTCATTGGCTAGGGGCTGGTATGTTTTTAATATCTAATTTTTTTTGTTCTGAAAGTAAACATGAGGTTTCTGGATTAGAGATTAGATTTAGTATAGCAGGAACAGCACTGATTGCCTGGGCCCCAATCCCTCTTGGGCTAGACAGTGAGGACAGGTGTCACCTGCATATTTATAGGAAAGGAGCCATGAAATTGACTGGGAGTTTATACAGGAACTCCTTTACATCGCCCCTGTTCCACTCCTCAAATCCCCGACCCTGAGATAGGGAGAGAAACCTTTTTTAAAATGTAAGCAAATTCTCTCTTAGGAAGAAAAGAAAAAAAGCTTTTTTTTTTTTTTTACAGCTTTTTGGAATATAAACAAATGCTTCAGGGTTTTATTACTTTTACTATGTCATAATACAACTATAGATATAACACCCCTAGAATGTGAAGAGCAAATAGTTCTGGAAAAAATGGCACATCCTCTGCCTTTATAGCACATTGCTTTTCTTTGCTCAAAAAGTCCTGACAATGCAAAAAGAGGAAAATTCCTTCCCTATAGGAGGTGGTAGTTTTAGAAGCTTTAACTTGGTTTTCACTATAATAGCCCTTACCCTGCAAGGTAAGGCACAAATAGAAGATTCTTCCAATTATTAATACCTAGAATGTCCATTTCAATCAGTATATATTTGGGGACTGCGGAAATAGCCATGTGATGGATTTGCAGACCCATTAGACCCTCTGCTGGCCCAGCCCACACTGGTGATACTCTCATATATCTACTCATCTCATATGCCCCCACAGGTACAGAGTCTCACTATGGTGTTCTGGTGAGCTGCATGCAATTCTGTCTGTGAGTGATATGTATTTTACAGGCAAACACTACTGCTCTTACTATACTATATCCTCAATAATTCAGACTGTTGCTCCCAAGAAACCTTTAGACTTTGAACCTATAGAGATTTTCTTAGGGTTTACTAAGATTATTTTTCTACTTTTCTATATTTTCATGTGAGGGTTTTTTTCTCGTTATTAATAATTATGAAACATAAACATTTAATCCTGTTGCAAATCTCTGCCCCACATAAAGACAAGCATACACACAGGTGTCCACATATACCTACTCACTCCTAGACTCACTCCTCTCAATTCTAGATCCATTCATATATATTCATATATTTCAAACATTACTAGTCACCACATACAATATTATAAGAAGCTAATTATTGTTTATAATTAATTCACTTAATATTCTGTTATATAATGTTTCTTATGTAATTGTTTTTTTTAATTATTGATTCCACTGTTTTTTACATCTGTTCATTTAAAACGTTTGTTTTACTTGTTAACATAACTTTTGTGTTTTTTTTTTGTGTGTAATTTTATTATAATGAAATACAATATAAAGAATATTCTATCTGATATAATGAAATGCATTCCCTGAAATGACTATTTAATAATATCACAACAATGTGGATCCTATTTGTCAAAGAAAATCTTTACCAACAGTTTACTGTATATTCTTTTAAAATTGTTCCCATGCACATATGCATATGTGCTTCCCAAGTGGCTCAGTGATAAAGAACTTGCCTGCCAATGCAGGATCTCCTGCAGAGATGCGGGTTTGATCCCCTTGTTGGGAAGATCCCCTGGAGAAGGAAATGGCAACCCACTCTACTATTCTTGCCTGGAGAATCCCATGGACAGAGAAGCCTGGTGTGCTATGAATCATGGGGTCCCAAAAGAGTCAGACAAGACTGAGTGACTAACACTTTCACTTATGCATATATGTGAAATATATATTACTTACACACCAAAATGTGATAATAATAAATACATAAACAGAAGTAACACAACACAGTGATTATAGGTACAATTCTGGAGACAGAATGCTTGTTTTAAATCTGAGTTGTCCCACTTTCTTCATCTGCTCTCATTAGAGCATCTAGTGTACGTTTTATTTCCTGTTCTTTAGGTGAAATTAGCATGATGTCACCCATGAATTATGTGAAATCTCAAGGTGATCAAGGATCCGTTGAACTATATTGAAACAGAACAGGACAGTTAACTAATTGTGGTGCAAAATATATGTACATTGCTATTCTTAAGTGCACAAGAATTGGTTTTTATCTTCCTTACTGATAGGGATTGAAATAAATGCACTATCCAAATCAATAACCTATGAAAATTTTCAAAGGATGTATTTTTCCCCAGACCAGATACCATAAAGCTATGGTGACAGATGACTGAATTATAATTGTGACTACTATATTTGGTTAAGTTTTCTGACATCGTTTGCTACTTTGGATGGCAAACGATGGAAATCTGATACAAATGTGAATATGATGAGCATCACTACTCCTATACCCTTATTTCTTTAAAGATGGAAATGATGGAGGGTTTTCATTTCAGAGAACTCCAATTACACCTTTTCCATCATTG